>PITA01015586.1:0-22595 GCA_004023965.1 Spilogale gracilis
TCTGATGCAAAATTTTCCCTTCTTCCTTCTTTCCTTCCTTCCTCCCATCTTTCCTTCCCTCCTTCTTTGCTTTCTCTCTCTCTCTCTTTCTTTCTTTGCTTTTTTTTTCTTTCTTTCCTTCCTTCCTTTGTGGTTTTCCCATTAGTTTTCAAGAATTGCTTGTTCTTTTTTTTTTCCCTTCCTCTGGCTTTATTGTCCCTATATTACCAAATCCAAGTACCTTCAGCAAATACCTACTAAACTCTCTTTGAAGCAACAAGAAATCAATCTGCCTGTAGTCAGAAGGGACTATATACAGTTCAAATTACCCAGACCACAGAATTCTCAATTTTTCTGAATCCACTAAGATACTGTGGACTGACTGCAGTCTTAAGAACTGCATTGTTCTGGTGATGAAACACCCATCTCAGATCCCAAGTGTAGAGAGTACAATCCTACCTTAGTCCTTCCTTGACCTTAACATCTTTAGAAGAACACCTGTTTCTCTAAGATTGGCCCCTTCCTTGCTCTTGTCAATTTATTACTTAGGAATAAGAAGACCAGCATGAACCTTGTGCCACCCAGTGGTGAAAAGCTTTACCCTTTTCTGGATATTGCTCAGGAAGGTTGGAGGTAGTGAGATAAGGACAAGCCAGTTTATCTTTACGTTCCAGGTTTTATTGTGGACCTCAGTCCATCTTTACACAGGTCGAATTTTGTTTCTTGACTGCTAATATGGGAAACATAGAATAATGTCAAGTCCAACCCTAGGCAGAGACAGTTGTCTAGTGTAGAGATCTCTATCAGCTCCCCTGTGCTGCAAAAACCCCAATCCCGATCATCAATCCTGTTTCTGTATCACTTATAAGGGCTCTGTTTTGGTTTTTGTTTTGTTTTGTTTTGTTTTTTAATAAAACCCTCACTGATATATACATGCACCTTTTATATTAATTCCTAAATATTTTACTTTTCTCTTGCTATGGTGAAAGGGCTTCATTTTTCCTTTTTAAGTAATCATGTTTTTAATTCTAATCCTAAACCTCTGCCTTTGGAACTTTTCTAATGAAGGATTCACGACAGAGAAAGAAAGTGAAAATTTTGACAATGAAACATTTGTGGGATATAGGCAAGATCATAAGGCCTTAGGGGCTTGAAATCTTTTTTTTTTGAAGTTTAAATTTATCTTAACTTTTCATTCTATTTCACATCATACCCTTCTGTGTTTAAAATTGTAAGTGCTTTCTGCTTTCCAAGTCTTTAAATAAAATAAAATTTTTGGAAAGACGTATGTCTATTCTGTAGTTGTTGGTATTTGGTGGTGGATATGCTAAGCTCCAAACATTTTAGAGATAAGAGGTATGGTAAAAACATTTCTTTAAAATGATTTTGTGATTAGTCCAAGGCTCTCCAAACTCTACTGTTATATTATTCTTTAATGAACACTGAATTCCTGTAGTTATAATTACTCAGAAAATTATCTCAGATGTTTTCTTTCTCTCAATGCAACAAGACACAGATATTGGATAGTCAAATCAAGTTACCTTAGAGTTTTTCCTGAAGAATTTTTTGGACTTAGTTTGCTGGAATCACTTCAAGTCATCTTTTTCTATAAAATTAGGTTCTAAGGCAATTCTACAATTACATACATTAGTCACTTGTATAAATAATCTGATTTACACCCAGAGACATCACCAAAGCTAAGAAATGTGCTCACTAGAAGCTAACAGTACTTGTTGGAAGGCACATAAAATTAGGTTTCAGGCACACCATCCAAAAAGTGCCCACTGGACTCCGAGACATAGAAGCAAGAAGAAACACAGCCAACCCACGAAGAGAAGCTCCTGTCTCTTCTCATCTTCCTCCAATGTCCTCTACTGGGAAGACCTAGCATGATAGTACTTGGCACAGGAGAAATGTTTACAGAGTCCTGCTTCACTGTCACAAAGCAAGGCTAAGAAAGGTGGATTTGAACTGAAAAACATTAATTTTATAACTAGCACAGATGCTATGGTCCTTCCTCTTTTGAAGAAAAAGATATTTCTAATTAACTATAGGAAGTGACAGAAAAAAAATATTCTAAAGTGTGTTACAAATTTAAGTGTAAGACTCTGGTTTCAGCTCTGAATTTTAAAGAGTTAGGGAACTGTCACTCCTGTATTTAGAAGAAGAAAAATCTGGAAGAACTGAAAATCGTGACATTTCATGGACCTGTCAGAGAAGTGAGGTTTCGAGGCAAGCCGCCACCCTAAAATCTGGGAAGACAAACATACCCGAGGAGAAATGGTCAGCATCTGTTCCCCTGGAATAGACGCCAATGAAACCACCAACTAGCAGGAAACTCAGATGCTGGTTTAGATTAATTGCCGGAGTCAGAAAGAGGACTAAAGTGTGATAGAGATCCTCCTAGAGACTGCAGTCTACATTGGGAAGGGTTGTACTTTCTGAGTTTTACTTTTTGAACCCCTTAGGTTCTCATCATGAAAATCCAAGAAAGTTCTCCACATGGCTTCACAGTGGGAGGAGGAGTTGGTTCGAGCTATCATTGTGAAATATACTTAGAACCTTCTTTATAATAAAGTCCTGCTCTTCAGAGGAAAGACTGCGGGAGCTGGGTCAAGGATAGTGTAAGAAGACTGGTGGAAATTCTAAGAACAAATAAGAAGGAAATTCTAGAAATTAATAAAACTTGAGCAGGCTGATCTTTAGAGTTAATACCGCTTTGATGAGCTTTGATGAGCTCAGTAGAAACTTTCAAAACTTAAGTGCAAAGAAAAAAACAAACAAATAAACAAAGAAGCAAATGAAAAAATCCAGAGGAGAATACTGAGGAACTGTGGAACAATTTCAAAAAGTGTTAACATACACATAATCAGAATACCAGGAGATAAAAGAGAGAAGAGACCTAAAGAAATATTAACATAATGATGGCCAGTATTTCCCCAAAAAATGACAAAAAACAATCTACTGATCCAGGAAATTTAGAGAACACTACCAGGGTCAAGACCAAAAATAATTATAACCTAATATATGATATTAAAGATAAAGAATATCCTGAAAAACATGATAGGAATAAAACAAGGAGCTTACAGAGAAACAAGAAAAATTATTACAACTTTCTCATTAGAAATTATGCAAGAAAAAAGATAGTGAAATAAAATATCAAAAGAATAGAAAGAAAAAACCAACAGACCTCTATACCTTGTGAAATTGTTTCTCAAAAGTGAAAGCACAGTAGAAACTTTCTCAGACAAGCGAAGCCTAAAAAAATTCATCATCAGTAGGCCTATCCTACATGAAAGGTTGAAAAACAGTTATTTAGGAAGAAGAAAAATGATAGATCTCAGAAACATGGATCTGAATAAGG
Organism: Spilogale gracilis; assembly: GCA_004023965.1. Taxonomy (NCBI): domain Eukaryota; kingdom Metazoa; phylum Chordata; class Mammalia; order Carnivora; family Mephitidae; genus Spilogale; species Spilogale gracilis. Next base: position 3,344 of record PITA01015586.1, read on the forward strand.
AAAGGTAAAACATCAGAGAAGGAATAAATGAATAGGAAATATACTGAAACAGAAAATATAATTTTATGTTCTTTATTTAAAAAATACTTGTTTAAAGCAATGAGAGTGACAAGGTATTGGGTAGTAGTAGCATATGGACAAGTGAAATAAATGCCAGCAATATCACAAGGGAGAGGAAGAAAGAATGGAGAATATTCTAAGGTACCTGCATCAAATGTAAAGCAAATTAATATTATTAAAAGGCAGGCAAAATAAATAAATAAATAAACAAATAAATAGAAAGGCACAGATCAGTTAAAATGTATATTGTAAACTCTAGGATAACCACTAGAACCACTAAAACATAGGTATAGTTGGTACACTAAGGAGGGGAGACAAATGGAATCATATAAATCATATAAATGCTCATTTAAAATAAAAAAGTAGAAAAGAGAAAAAGAAGAGAAAAAAGAAATGAACAACTTCAGGTAATAGAATGCCATTCTATTTTTGTTTGTTTGTTTGTTTGTTTTAAAGATTTTATTTATTTATTTGACAGAGAGAAACACAGCTAGAGAGGGAACATAAGCAGGGGGAGTGAAAGAGGGAGAAGCAAGCTTCCCACCGAGCAGGGAGCCTGATGCAAGGCTTGACCCTAGGACTCCGGGAACATGATCTGAGCTGAAGGCAGACGTTTAATGACTGAGCCACCCAGAAACCCCAAAACATAGTATTTTTATGTTAGTCAAGTTTCTAGAATAATTACCATGCATAGTCAAAGGACGTATATTTATAGCAGTCATTCTGGAAGAGAATTTCACAATGTACGACAACAGTATACAAAAGGTCACATATTCAATCAAGTAAGTCTTCTTCTAAGATTAAACAAAAAATCATGCATTTTTATAAGCATTAACTATAGTGTATTCAATATAGAATTTTGAATGTAATGGTAAATGCTAAAATAAAATATGCAAATAAACCCTGTAGAATTAAATAAACCACACCAATAATTGAAATAGAATACCATGTAGAAATTTGTGATTACAGAACTGTAATTAAAGGTGTAGAAAAATTTATGGTATATTAAAATTTTTAAATAGCAGATTTTTGATTTAAATTTTTAAATTTTTTAGTATCAGATTATAAGCCAGTCTGTATTATATTATCACATAGACACACACACACACACACACACACACACACACACACACACACACCGTCATATAATAAAGGCTCTCTATCTCTCCATCTCTGTATATACTTTTAAATTGTTAATTTCTTCTTTTGGGTAAATTCAATTAAGAGCCATGTGATTTTTCCATATTTAGTTTTAAACTCTTTCCACCAACACAATATTTCCTTCATGATAAGAAAAAAATAATAAATGTGTGAAATCGTAATCCTGCCATGTTACAGGAAACACTTGAAATGTTATATACATCATGAAAACAAACAAACAACCCTGTGTGCAGACCAGGAATTCATCACTCCAGCAGTATAAATGAGACTAATTTTACTCTGGGTACTCTCAAATCTCCACCTGTTAGCAACCTTTTAAATGAAAAATATTCCCTTCTTTAGTTCTATCTAAGAATTGCTGACCTATGTTAGAGAGTCATGTAACTAGGCTAAGTGGATCCTCTGAAAATGCCTTCTCTCTCCACTCAGCGGTTCTCTGTAACCCTTTTATTCACTCACGGCTGAATCCTTATACAATTTCCCAGAGGAGCTATTCCAAAGCATACTCCATTTACTCAAGCCCCTGAATTCACCCTGCTTCCTCTATTCTCATCAGGTGACACTGTCATCTGTTTCACTCAGATTAAGCCTGGCAGGTTTGAACTTCCTAACCCTCTGGAGCCAACCCTTGAGGGGAACAAAGAGATGCCCTGGGAGCAAATAAAAATAAGAATAATAAGTTCAAATACAATGGCTCATATATTAAACCCATATATCCTATATCCACCTCTCATTTCTATTTTCCCACTGATAACCTTTCATCTTTTCCTACTTCTCTCTCTTTTTGCTTCATTTTTAAAATTCTAGAAGAGAACCCTCAAATATAAAGAAAGTTACTCTAGGAAATTCCTTGAAAATTAGCATGAAACTAAATCAAATGAATCATTGGGGGAAAAAAGTACAGAAGTGGCTTATGAGAAGTATGCATGCTTCAGAGAGTACATTCATCTGAATATTGTTTTCATCAGTGATGATGAAGAGGAGGGTGATGATAAGTAGGATTTACTGAGAACTCTGACTTTTAATTATTTTATTCCCTTTTAAAAAAAAAAAAAGATTTTAGTCATTTATTTGAGAGAGAGAATATGTGAGCCAGAGGTTGGGGGTGGGTGGAGTAGAGGGAGAAGGAGAAGCAGAGACCCCTGAGGAGGGAGCCCAACGCGGGGCCGGAGCCCATGACCCTGAGATGATGACCTGAGCCCAAGGCAGCTGCCCAACTGAGTCACCCAGACAACCCTATTTTAATTTTTTTCAACACCACAATGAGATGATATTGTTATTTCCCTCTTAAGACCTAAGAAGAAACTGAGACTTTATGTTCTTATTTATTTGCTCAAGGTATTAAGTTTATCAAGTAATAAAGTGAAGATTCAAACACAATGCTGTCTGACACAAAAATTCATATTCTTATCACTATTCTCTATTGCTTCGATAATCACACATTTGCACCTAAATCTCCTTAGGACCTTACCTAAATGTATCACATCCAAGTCATGAAATCCATCTATGCATGACATAATAGTGAAAAAGATAATCAATGCAGAGGCAATGAGGGAAAATTCCCAGGGAACAAGGTGCATGTCTGCATGGATTCATGAGAAGGAATAAAAAGAGGAAAGGAAAGAACGAAAGAGAGGAGCTAATGAACAGTGTAACAAATGCGCTGGGAATGCATTTCAGTGTGGAGGGGCGGGGGAAACATGTATTTTCTCTGTGCTTGCTACTTTCTTTCTGCCTTGATCCTTTTCCTTGTGCTCAGCATTACTCTTGTGCTTACAGATCTGGAATTTCTATTATCCATCATGCAGCGTTTTGGGTAATATCATCCTTGTGTAGGTTGTAAATCATGAATCTTAATATACACTATAAAGTATATTTGTCTATATGTTCTTAAGAAATCAAAGCCAGGAATCTGGGTCTAAATGGGTTATGCGTTTGTTATTAAGTGCAGATTTAAAGTCTGTTAAATGATGTTTGACATATGTCATTGCTTTCACTGTTGAACATGCTGTCAATTAGTTGAAAAATCCCATGGACTCCTGCTTATGGCTTCCTATTATGAAATGCTCATTTATTTCCCCGTAACAGATTGCTCTCTTTAACCTGTACATACTATGTTTAGATTTAAAAGTTTTTATATACATATCTTTAGTCATGTTTCCTGAATTAAAATGATAAATACCAGATTTTTTACTTGCTTTCCTTGAACCTCCTATAAATTTCCATTTATTCACTTTGATGTTTGGTGAGTTCTCTGAATTCCTTTCATCTGTTGTGTAAAATGATCAACAGAGAATTGTAGTAAGATTCAGAATACCTGGGTTTCAGTAAAATTTTGCCACCAACGAGTTGTATTTTCTTTTGCCAATTACTTCACTTCTCTGGGATTCAACTTCTTGTATTGGAAGAGGCTATTGCGCTGGGTGAGTTAGAATGGTCAGATTCTCGATTTTTTTGTTTTTTCATAAATGACATATACTAAAAAATGATTTTTTTTTAATTTTCAAGAAAAGAAGCCTAAAATCAAAATAAAGGTCCAGTTCAGGCCTTTTCTCTCCAAGAATGTCCATTTTGAGGGTTGTCTTTTTATCCTGTGTTTCCAAATCTCCCTAGCTTTTAATATAATTTTCAAACTATGAATTTACGTTATCTCTTACACTAAAGTGCAAGTTTTTGAAAAGTGCAAGGATTCCTTACCCATCTCCCCCACCTATCCCCAACGTTAAGCAACGCATCTGGTTGTAGCAGATTCTTTTCATTTCTGTCTCCCTTGCATGTCTTCCCTGGTAAAACTGCTTGGCTTTTGGTCCATGGTCCATGCAATTCTGGGAGGTTGTCACTCGAAGGATTCCACCCACATAATCCTTTCTAAGGCAGACTTTTCCTCCTCCTCATTTGAATTTCAAGTAAAGAAGCAGTCAGGAAGGCAGCTGGATCTTCCAACCAGTGGAGACACTCTTAGAATCCAGAGTCTGTCTCTAATCCTGGCTCCCACCTCCTCAATCTTAGTCACTGAGATCTTTCTTTGATTCTGTGAGGAACTAAATATTCTTATAATAATCCTGTCCTTTTTCTGAAATTAAATGCACACCAGGTTTCTGTTGCTTGTACTCAAAGAATGTATGTAGGTAGGGACAGATTCAGGTTTTCAGAAGCCTGAAGCTTGTATTATTTTAGAGTCTCATTTTAAGAAATGAGATGTGAATGAAATTCATGTGAATTTAAAATTAGGTAGGATGTGAATATAAAATTAGGTAGAAAACTGTATATATAAAGTGCATATACACACTACCTATATGTGCCTATATACAGTGTATATTTGTAGTATATATATATGTGCAAATTTTAAACTTGCAAATTTTAAAAAGCTAACAAATACTGCAAAAATAAATTCAAACAACTATTTTTATGACTAATTTTTTCCTGATATGCCTCTGTAACATTTCTTTTTATATGCGTTTTTGGCTGTTTTGTTTATTACACGTGTTCTTCTTCTGATAAGAATTTTAATATCATACGTACCATAACTACAGTAAGAATAGAAAGATAATTCAGTTTTTCATTAGTCATGGTTGGGGCGCCTGGGTGGCTCAGTTGGTTAAGCGACTGCCTTCGGCTCAGGTCATGATCTGGGAGACCCAGGATTTGAGTCCCACATCGGGGCTCCCTGATCGGCGGGAAGTCTACTTCTCCCTCTCTCACTCCCCCTGCTTGTGTTCCCCCTCTGGCTGTGTTTCTCCCTGTCAAATAAATAAAATCTTAAAAAAAAAATCATTAGTCATGGTTGATTGAATTTTTGTTACTGTAATTGAATATGTAGACAAGTTTCTTTCAGCTATACACCTATTTGGTAATCACATAAGTTTTAATATGGTCAATTTGGGGATTTAACTGATTTGGGAGCATGTAAAGTGTGTGTGTGTGTGTTGACAAAACCTAAGTTCTCTTTCATTTTTTGATATATATCACCAATTTTGTATCAACATTTGCATTGTACTCATATATTCCAAATTCTACTTTATTTTTTGTTGGTATTAGTACTTTTTTGTAAAATCAGCAAAATAATTAAATCTTTTACCGCATATTCACCTAATAGTTTCCTTTTTATTAAGTTGTTTAGTAACAATAAAAAATTGCTACTTCTATTTGAAACTCATATCTTTCTCACAATAAGTTACTACTTTTGGTACAAAGTAAAAACGTCTGGTTACAATTTCCTTCTCAATATCAAAATGGTGACTATCAAAATTTCATTTTTCATTCACTTTACCTTAAAATTTTCTCAAAAAAAATTTAAAGTGATAAAATTTGCCTCTGCCCTTAAACCTGCAGAGGCTGGTCTCCTTCTTCAGGAGATGCTGCGAAAAAATAACAAGCCCAATGAATAAGATGTGTTCTTAAAAGCAAGTAAGAGTCTATCAGCTAAACCTTTAGGCATTTTCTGCTGCTTAATCCATTTTCCTTTTCCTTGACCTTGACAAGCTGAAGGATTAAGTGCCTGATTCCAATTGTTCTACAAGACTTTGAAAGGATACCAGGACTCCAAATCTGAAAGCACTTAAAAAAAAAAAAAAAAAAAAAAAAAAAAAAAAAAAAAAAAAAAAAAAAAAAAAAAAAAAAGGCCCTGATGCAAATGACAGTTGTATCATAAAGCAAATGGTAAAGTCACCATTCTATTTTAGTCTTACCTTAAATTTATTTCCATTTAAAACTCTGTTTTTCATATTTTCACAGACTTTCTTACCTATCCCAATCCCCTACCTGCTTGCCCCACTTTATAAATGTAGCTACTATTAGGCAGGAAATTAGACCACCGGAACAATCATATTTGCCATATTTGTAAAATAGAAATATTTATGTAAGTGATTTTTGGAAATTGAAGCATTCCATCTCACCTTTTAAAAAAATCATAACCTTAAGAGTATAAATCTAATTATAGATTTGTGTATGTGTATGTGTGCACGACAGAGACAGAGACAGAGATAGACAGAGAAAGATAGTTAAAAAACATTAAAAACTTACTTTGCCCAGTGTACACCAACTTAGAGATCATGTAATATACTTGTGAATTAATGAGGAGACCTAGAAAATAACCTGGACATTAACTTCTGCAGTAATTACCAAAGGACTTCTAAATCTGCTCTCAAAGGCAAACTCTTTTTTGCTTTTGTTTTTTAAATTTTATTTATTTATTTGACAGAGAGAAACATAGCTAGAGAGGGAACACAAGCAGAGGGAATGAGAGAGTGAGAAGCAGGCTTCCCACCAAGCAGGGAGCCCTATGTGGGGCTCCATCCCTGGACTCCAGGATCAGGACCTGAGCGGAAGGCAGACGCTTAATGACTGAGTCACCCAGGTGCCCTAAAGGCAATATCGTTTGAACCCTGTGGTCATACAGCGTGGGAACTTTTCCCCACTACAATACACAGGGGAAAAAAAGTGTACGTTGCACTTCTTCCCCATCCCAGGACATGGAGCTAGAAGTGGAAAAACAATTTAAACTCTAAAGTTTCATCAGTAAACCAAAATTTAATGCTACCCTTTAATTGATCTGCAAGTCTCTAAAACTCTGATCAGAGTTCAAGTCTCTGGCATGGTAAACTGTTGAAGTATGTTAAGAGATATAAAACAAACTCCTGAAAATATCTGTTTCCTCCCAGAGTATTTCCTCTGACACACAGGAGATTTTATTTTTCAGTCTCTCTTGCTCTGTCTGTATGTACACTCCTGCACAGGCACCTACAAATAATGGCATTTATGTGAGCTAACTCACATCTTTAATTCCAGAAGTTTCCTGCTCATTTAAGCAGGAGCCTGGAGGCAGAATTCATGGGGGATTAACACTCTAAAGCATCCTTTCACCATGAATCTCAAGTCATTTTGCACATTTTAATTTATTCTTGGAAAGCCACTAAGAGGAAGTTAACTGCCATGCCTGTTTTTCAGAAAGGTTCCCTTAAATAGGAAGAGAGTCAAGTAGGCTGGATATCTTTAATTCAAGTACAGCAACTCAGACACAAGCATTTTAAAAGGTGAAATGTTTGTATTTTAACCTAAACAAAAAATTTCTCTTTAAAAGAGGTATCCTAAAAACCCCAAACAGTGTTATAATCAGCTGTGTCAAGTAAATATACGCTTTGACAAATAAACATTTTATTGAAATGGCCAGGCTGATATAGGCTAAAACAAGCAAATCATAATGGGGAGACTCAATCTGTTTATGATTAAAATGTTAAATGCCTATTTTTCATTTGGCTTAGAACATAAGGGTCAACAAGATCCTTCCATTATATGCATGAGAAAATAGAGCACACTGTAAATATAAATGAAATGCAGTACATTTGTTTTATCTTTTCTCACATTTCCACAAAATATATTTTCAAATAAAACAAAAATGAATGTAATATGGTATATCTAATAAATTGTGGGGTTAAGCTATACACTTTTCCTTAGGGCATTAGAAATTTAAACAGAGGAGGATGTAACCTTAGAAAAATTAGACTATGAATGCTAATATCCCAAATCGAGAACAGAGTGCTTTGGTTTGATAAGGCTGATGCCTTGTCAGCTTCCAGTCACTGACGACCAAAGCAGCCGAAATCCAATTTATTTTGAAGATAAATGTTTTCAGGAAGTGAACCACTCCAAAGTGATTTCTCTCTGCTTTCCCATAGTTCAAATTGGAAAAAAAAAAATAAAGAAAGAAAGTTGAAGAAAATGATAAAAAAATTATATTTGAACATATTTTAAATGATAACTGGAAAGTTTTAAAATGGAGTAAAGAAATTGGGATTATTTTCTGAGTAATTAAATGATTCCTAAAAAAAACAGGCTATACACACACACACATGTACATGTATGTGTGTGTTTCACAATCAAATCACAAAAGAATTTGTGGCTTGGAAACATAGTTCAGGTGGTTATATGCCATGATTTTAGACTATCCTTAAATATGGTCACACAAGTTTAAATAGCATCATTCTCCTTCCTTGATCTGGTAACATTTCAATAAGTGTTTGAGAGATTAATTGAAATAAAACACACATATTAAAAGAGCATTTTATGTATATGTATTCATGAATGTGAATATATGTAGCTATGCATGTGAATATATACATTCGTGTATGTGAACATATGTGTCCATGTATGTGCTCTTGTATGTGAATGTATGTGCTTGTGCATGTGAATGCACACACCAATGTATGTGAATACATGTATCCATTTGCGTGAATGTGTTCATGTATGTTGATGCATGTGTACATGTGTGCGAATGTATGTGTTCATGTGTGTTAATATATACATATATATGTGGGTGACATATTCAATGGTTTTTACTATATTTACATAATTGTGTGACCATCCCCATAATCAATGTTCAAACATTGTTATCACTTCTAAAAGAATCTGCTGATTGCCCATTAGCTAAAAGATTTATGTGTATTCTCACTTTTGATCTCTCAATTTGGACCATTCAGGTGTTCTGTGTATACCATGTAATGTCCTCTTTTATTGGACCTGAGAGGGTGGGATGTCACAAACAATGGTTTAATTTCCATTTCTGCAGCCAAGTGGATTGTGCTTTTTAAATTTTTTTTTAAGATTTATTTATTTATTTATTTGAGAGAGAGAAAGAGAACAAGCAGTGAAAGTGGGGGCAAGGACAGAGGGAAGGAATCTTCAAGCTGACTCCTCACTGAGCACACAACCTAACTGGGGTCTTGATCTTACAACCCAGGAGATCATGACCTGAACCAAAATCACAAGTCTGATGCTTACCGAGCTGAGCTACACAGGTGCCGCTGTTTGACCTGCGCTCATTTTATGCTTTAAAGATCTTATTTATTTATTTGAGAGACAAAGAAGGAGAGAGAACATGAGAGAGAGGGAGGGGTAGAGGGAGAAGCAGACTCCCTAAAGAATAGGAAGCCCAATGTGAGACTTGATCCCAAGTCCTGAGCCAAAGGCAGAGGTTTAACAGACTGAGCCACCCAGGTGCCCAATGGCTTATGCTTAAATCTTGGCTCCATTTTGTACAATTCTGGCCTCTCCATAAATCTCTTAGTGCCTCAGCTTTCTCATCTGTAGAATGGGAGTCAAGGTACTAATAGTAGCCTCATCATATCACTATTGGAAAAATTAGTATTTGAACAGTTCCTAGTATATAAGCTAATCATTTTCATCAGTGCAAATAGTTTTACATTCTGGTCTATCAAGAGAATATCATTGGGTTATCAATTTTCAGCTATAATATATAAAGCTAGAACGAGGAAAATCATCTGTTTCAAATCTGTGATTTTTTTAATGTAAAAAAGATGAAGTTTTTCTCAGTAGGATCCATGAAATAATTCAAAGTTCTTTTGAATTATGTAAATCATGCTAAAAGGAGATAGTAATTGAGAAGATAAGAATATTTCTTTTTATGCCGTTCAATTTAGTTTCTTAGTCAGAATCAAATGAATAATAAGTTAAAATCAGAAGTATATCTTCAAAATGCAGACCAATACTATGTATATAGTGAACCGACACTGAACATGCTGGTCATAAGACAGTTGCTAGATTTATCCTCAGGTGGATCAAATTAACTTCATCCGGCAGGATGTCAGTCACTGCTGGAATGTCCTTGTTTGTGTATATAATGTCGCGTTTGGAAGCCAGAAGATGTCCCCGGGAGGTCCCCCCCACAGCAGACATGACATTGTGCCCAGCTCCTCTCTCCACTTCACACCAGCATGAACTCACTGAACTTTGGTTGAACTTTCCTGCTCAGTCAAGCACATTTTTAATGCAATCTATCCTATTTAAGCCTAATTTGTATTTCATTTCACAACCTTGCCATTTAACACAAGCCCATCAAGATAGATTTTAGGGCAGCCGCTAATCTAAAACCTAAATGACACTCATTCCCTTCACCAAGGACATGCTTTCTGTTTCCAAAACACATCCTTCAGAGGAGCAAACAGGCAAGCATCTTCATTTCTCAATTGCTGTCTGTTCTTACAGTGAAAAACTACTAATATATTGTTTTTGCAATTGCTTAAGTTTTTTTTTTCCCCTTTCAAAATGAGAATCATTTGTTCTTTCAACAACGCATAACTGGAAGACGATAACCAATATCGTCCATCTCTAAGAAATAGTGTTTTCATTTAAAGACTCACCACTAGTGCATTTTTGCAGTCTTGGCTATGACAGATTATATGTGAAGGCAACTTTCTTGTCAAATAAGAGGGTAACGCGCCTAAGAGATTTACAAATTTTTATTTTAAGAAAGGATTCTTTGCATACCAAAATACAGGCTTCCATTAACCCAATTGTAGGGAAGATAAATCTTTGCAAGGCAATTATTTCTCGAAGTTCAGATGGCCACACATAAATTTTTTTTCTTGGATTCAGCACATTTTTTAGTTATCTGCTAAAAACATTAAATCCCTCAGTATAGACCAACTTTTGGGGGGAGGGAGGGTGAACGTTCTTTCTTTTTTCTTCAAATGTATTTCAAGTTTATTGTGTTTGGATAGACTTTTTGGAATAGTTGCCACTTGTTTCCAAAGTGCTTCTGGAAATCTAACTCCCGATTAAATATAAATTGTATAGAATACAAGTATTCTATAAAGAATATAAAACTTTATTCTTGGATTTAAGCAGCATAATGTGAACAGAATTCTTAGGTTGAATCCATTTGTTCAATACATGTTACATACAGTATATACAAGGTACTGTGGAAGAGATGATAAGATGACAGATAAGATAGGGCCTTTTTCTCTATGAGTTTATAGAACTTTAGGGCAGATAACAATAATCAGTGTTATTTACTAAATATTTACTAAGTGTTCGGCATTGTGGGTTGTAAATATAAGATATCCACTTGAACACACAATAGTATTTGTACAAAGTAGACCTTAGTGCAGGTCAAATAATTTTATTGTGCACCTACTTGCAACAAGCACTCTGAATGTTCATGGTGCCAGCGGACAAGATTCTTGCTTTCATACACCAGACGGTAATTAAGTGCTCTAAGAAAGGAATAAGCCAGCTTCCATGTTATGAATTTCCAACCAGAGCAAGATTACTTGGTTCTTTGTGGATGAGGTAGTATTTGAAGAAAGATGTGTGTTTGGAAATGCAGGCATGAGAAAGAAGAAAAGTAACACATCTAAATTATTTTCATCTTGAGGTCTAGAAAGAGGTTGTTGTTAAGGACAACTTGTAAGGATGGGGAACTTTTGTCATAAGTTTGGAGTTTATATTTCTTAGTCTTAAACTATTCTAAACTACTGATTCCAGCCAGGATCACATACAGAAGTAGTCATACAACAGAGCTATTTTTATTGTATTTATAGACCCCCTGAAACTAAGAGAAAGAGAAAAATAATTTAAGTCAAACAAACCGGGAATGTTCTGAGAGATTGCCAGCCAGCGATTACCGCGGTAACGCTACCCATACACAATCCCCGTATATTCACAATGTAGCCAAAATAAGCCTAAAAATACGGTGTGGTTTGAAACTGCTGGAGCATAAGGGGCCATAAAAGTAGAATATATTGTTTGCCTACTATATTCTAAATAATACAGTCCTGATTTGTAAGGAATCATCAAAAAGACCATGGGGAGTATGTACAGACAGCCAAATACATGGCCGCTGGCGAACACACTACGGTCAGTGGACAGATACTCTATGTCGGATGTACATGGACAGTGTTTACTGCAGAACAACTCCCTCCAAGAAAGAATTTCTTTTCGCCTAAAGGCTAAAAAAATCTATAGGTTTCCCTGGTCATTATCTGTGTTTTTAACACCTCGGGGTATCTTATGGTAATGTGAAGCTTTTTCTGTTTTCACTCAACCCTCACAAATTATTTCTATTTTTCAATATTTAATTAAATTCATTCTTCCGAATAACAACTGTTAGGAAAAACTGGAAGCTAGAGAGAAAAGAGATGCCATCTTTTTCATCCTGATGAGGTCCACATTTCAGTGGCAAAGTGATTCCCGTCTATGGTTTGGATTCTCGTTCTAAAGAGTTGGAGGATTCACTGGATAGGCAGCACCATATAATTGTGAGTGTAAGTGCTATGATAATTATTATAATTACTATTATTAAAATGCTGTGGGTCTCTCCTGCAGCAAGAATGAGTTTCTGAGTAATGGAAGTGATTTTTATAATCTAAAAGGCAAAAGTCATTTAGCTGTCTGTCTTAACTCTCTAATCACCAGCATAGCAACATTTAAAAACTCAGCCAAATCTTTCCACACAGAAAAGTTTTGTAAAAATATATTATCTTTGAGTCGATATGGATGTGTTCTCAATATTACTTTTGATTATTAGACCCCTTAACTTTGTGTCATTTATTTTCATTGATATTAATGTTGCAATTATTATAAATGCAAGAACACACACATATAAGCCAAAACAAATGTGAAACACAGTCCCACAGAACAAAATAGCTTATATTTGCAGATATTTCTTGACTTGTTAACAGCCAAACATCTTTAAGAAAAAAGAAATCTAGATTTCAGCCTGCCATTAAAAATCATCCTTGAGGCTATAAATCTTCATGGATAGGATTTCTGTTTCTTGAATTTCAACATAAGCAAACTTTCAGAAACCTTCTCAGTCATTTATAAGCACTAGTAATAATCCTCATACTTATGATAGCCAATAAGGGTTCAGTTGTTGTATCCATGGGATACAAAGGGTTTGTAGACTTCTGGAGATAATCGGGTGTGGAAGGTAGGAGTTACCTTCAATTTAGAATACAACACATTTCCCTTCCACATATAGTTCTGTGATTGAGACTAAGAAGAAGCAGATGAAAACATGTGAAGATAGTGCATGTATATAAACCAAGTAATAAACTGGAGTAGGATCCATATTTGAAATGCCTTCTCTAGTCTGGTATTATTTTTAGTCTCATTGCACACATATGACCTAACAAATTAAATAAATGAATTAAGAGAATGGAGATGTAACTGGCAAAGGAATCACACCGTTGATGTGTGACTTCTGCATATCTTACTTTAAGAAAAAACAATCAATGTTTATAGCTTTCACCATCCAGCTATGAAAGCAGTAGAAATAGCATCATGTTTGCCATTAGCATTTACATTAAGAAGTGACTACCAGTACTATTATTTTAAAACAAAAGAAGGTCCTCATTGATAGTCTCCAACTCGTAATTCCTTACTTACCGGAATTGGCTTTTGAACAGATACAGTTAATAGTTTGTATGCTTTCTAGACCCCTCTTTCTTTTCATCTGAGAGAAGAGTATTTTTGTATTTCCATGACCAGCAATTAGATCACTTTTTTTAGTCCATTAATAGTGATAGATGGGGGTAATGGAATACCACTTTGAGACAATCTACAGTCCATCAAAGAATCACAAAAAAACTAGTAAATTGCAGACACTTACAGTCTCGTCCCTGAGTAACCCATCTAGTGAGAATGTGCATTAAATCCCAATTCTCATCATTTCTACACTTGTTCACTTATCCATTTTAATAAAACATTTTTTTCCTGAACTGCCCAGGCATTTTCTGTCGCCCAATGAATTAGAAGGCCATTATTTAACAGTACAACAGAATGCATTCCCCCAAAATCTTGCTTCTCCTTTCTTTGCCTTCCTGCCTGGAAAAGTTGATCAAAAAATACCTTTCTGAGCACATTTGTCTAATCTACATTTTTTTAAAGATTTTATTTATTTATTTGACAGAAAGAGATCACAAGTTGGCAGAGAGGCAGGCAGAGAGAGAGGAGGAAGCAGGCTCCCTGCTGAGCAGAGAGCACAATGTGGGTCTTGATCTCAGGACCCTGAGATCATGACCTGAGCTGAAGGCAGAAGCTTTAACCCACTGAGCCACCCAGGCGCCCTAATCTGCATGTTTGACTACCACCGGGTGATATCATTTTCTTGAAGACAAATTGCTCTGGGCAAGTCAATTGAAATTTGTGAGGGGAAAAATAAAAAGAGAGAGAGAGAAGAAAAAACTGGTTTGGGAAGCTAAACCAAGCCTAAACAAAAACCTGAGTTGAAAGGCAAATGAACCATAAAAATTCAGCAATGTTTTGGGTTTTTAAAGATCTTCTTTCCTGGAAAGGGAATAAACTTAACATTATTTAGAATTTTTTGGTATATCCTGTCTTGTTTTATAGCCTGTAAAGCGATTAAGTGGTGCATATCTTAGAAACAACAGAGACACCTGCATTATTTTCACCTCTGTGTAGTCAATGTCTATAACCTGTTCAGGTCAAGGCTGGAATTGGGAAGCTGAGTTAGTAACAAGAGTTCAAGGCCAGGCTCAGTGATCACTCTGCTGGACCACTGAGATTCATTCTTTTGTGATCTCACTACTCTGCTGCTGTCATCATCCTTACAAAGAAATGCTAACATCATTTGTTCATCATACTCTACAAAATCCGCAAAACTCATATTGGGCTTCTGCAGCATCGTGATGATTATATTTTTGGTCTCTGCCCATTTTTCCAATGAAAGCAGCTGAAACTTCATAAATCCTTTTTACTAACTATTCTTTCCGCTTAATATTTTGTGTTCATATCTTCGCTTCATTCCGACCCTGCCTAAAACTAAACAGAGTATTTTCTGATCCTTTCTACCTGTGAATTGATTTGTGCTTACAGAATACACCAGACTGTCTCCTACGCAAATCTGGCAGCTAAGAGACTTCACTATGAACTAGAAAGTGTCAGACAAGGTTTAGAGACAGATAGATTTGGGTGACTGTTCCAGCTCAGATGTGCTCTTTGTCAGTATACATTTAGAACAGTCACTAAATCTCTGAGTTTGTGTTCTCTCATTTGCAAAAATCATTTAAAAAAAAAATCTACCTTAGGTACAAAAAGAATCCACATAGTGCACAACAGTGATTGCTATCCTTCTCAACCCCAACCTCGTTCCCGACACCTCTACAGCATACATTCCTGTGTGTTTCACTACAACAGTGCATAAGGAAGTTTTCAGTGAAGTCCCAGCAAAAACCACTGTGTCTCACTTGTGAAAACGAGTTTCCTGGTCTAAAAGGAGTATTATTTTATTGTTGTTTATTTTGTTATCATTGTTGTTGTTTTCTGCCCAGTTTTCAAAATGAGTTGTCAGGCTGCTAGAGGAATAAGTTTACGAGGCGGAGGGACATCTAGTTCATCTCTCATTAGCCTCCCCCACACTTTCTCTGCCCCAACTCCAGCCCACCTCCCGCCTGTAAATAGAACCCACACAATACGCTGCCACTTCAGGGTCTTGTAAGAACTGTTCTTCCTTCCTGCCAGGCTTGTGCCTCAGAAACACCTATGACTCAGACTTTCCATTTTCAGCTCATTATTCAATTGGCGTGCACTATGATGTCCTCACTTTAAAATTGTCACTGCTTCACCTTCCCTTATCGCTGTGCCCAGCACATCTTCCTTTCGGGTTCTCGCTCCTACTGTCTACTTTGTGGGTGGTCTGTCTTCCGCACTGGCATATCAGCTCCCACCAACCACAGCAAGGGTTTAAGTTGGTATTGTGCCTAGGAAAAGCCTGGGTGTCTATTAGGTGCTCAGTAACCACTTGTGGACTATACAAATCCAATAACTCTATCTAGATAAATGAGTTGACTTCTTAAGGAAAGTCCTCTGGGACTAGAAAGCTGTATGTAGCCTTTTAGAGCTAGATTCAGCTCAGCCCAATGCATTACTTCACACACTACAAATAAACAGGAAAAGAGCATTGAAAATCTATTTTGCCTGGGTGGCTCAGAGGGTTAAGCCTCTGCCTTCAGCTTAGGTCTTGATCTCAGGGTCCTGGGATCGAGTCCCACATCGGGCTCTGTGCTGGGCGGGGAGCCTGCTTCCCTCTCTTCCTCTGCCTGCCTCTCTGCCTATTTGTGATCTCTGAGTCAAATAAAAAAATAAAATCTTTAAAAAAAAAAGAAGAAAATCTATATTGCTTGATGATCTTTTTCTTTTTCTGAATACCAAAAAAATTAATTTAACTTATTTTAAAAGAACTAAAGTCATATGGCCATCCAAATAAAAATAATGCCCTTACCTTAGGAAAGAGAAAGGAAGTGACAATTAAGTTCACCAGAGGCAAATAGACCACACCATAAAAATTCTTCCTATACCCTTTATAAATTTACTGTCAGTTTTTTATTCTATTTCTCCAACACCCCCCAAAAAACCCATTGTATTTCTAGATAGTTTTTATTATTCATGATAAAAATGACCTCTATTTTTTTATATTCATTTATGCTTGGGCATTATGAAAATTGTTTGGTTTGATTTTGTCTTTAAAAAAATATGCTGCCTATGATAACACTGTCACTAATGGGATCTTAACACTAATTCCATGCACACGAGGAGAACAAATGGAAATAATGACTCATGATAGTAATTTGTAGCTCAATGTGAAATCTCTTGGCAGGATGTGTATTCCTGTATCCCATAAACAGAGTTAAAAGCTGCATTGTATTCATATCCAGAGGGACCAAACTGATGTATTAGCAAATTACAATAAAAGGGAAAATGGAAAGAGAAGGCTAATGTTGCTAACTAAGAATCATAGAAATCAGAGAAGTTGTATGTGGTTTTCTAGACTAATGGGTGCTAGATTTAGAAAACAATAGGCAAATTCCTTGAAAAGAGTAATAAATGAAATTTGAAAGCAAATTAATCTAAATAACCTTTTTTAGCTTGACTCACCATTAAGTGTAGCTCATTACATTTTGATGCCTTGTGGTATCTTCAGTTATTAAAGATAGAAAGTGCTTAAAAACCGTTGGACACATTGGTCTCATTCTGCTTCTAATCTATGACTAGAGACACTGATATTATTATTATTTGAATTCCATTCATCATAATCTTGTATACAGGTATGAATAGGATTGATCTGAAATGGGAAATACACAAATATAAAATTAAATACTACCAAGGCAATATTTATTATTCTTCATGCATTGCCTGAATTAAAAAAGTATACCCAATATGTATTGACCTCACACTTGGCTGGGAAATAATGCACTCTTCTTTTCCTCTAAAACATGTGCTTTCTCATGTGGAGGCTACATTCACTCTTTCTTGCTGTGGAGTCATTAAAGCTGTCTACAAATAGTTGATTCTCTCTCTCTTTCTGGGCATCTAGTAAGATTGCCCTCTCCTCCTAGATAGCATTTGTCCTTGACCATGTGTCCAGTATTTGCAAAAAGAACACACATGGAAGCTGTCTGGTGTCACCTACGGAAAAGAGCTTTAAATATCAGTGCAGACTTTGCTGTCTGAAAAGGCTTCTTTCTTTCTTTCTTTCTTTGGGTACAAACTAGACTTTCCAGCCTGGGTCTTGCAGAATGGAAAAAGGAGAAGTGCCACTGACTTTGATGAACATGGCATGAGTGGAAAAATAAACGTTTCTTGGTGTTTTAGTATTTTTTGTTATCACTACCCAACTTAGCTTATCCTGACTGATTCAGTTGGTTCCTTCAGGTCATCTAAATTTGCCCAGAAGCTTCTTGAAATCCTCTAGTTTCCTCTCTTTTTCTCAACTTCTCTTCAATTACTGTCATACATTATTTTCCATTTTTGAGCCAAAAATATATCATCATAACTATTATGCGTATGGATCATCCTAATAACAGACTGATGGCCTATTGGGGGGCATTTTTGAAGGTTAATAAACAGACTTAGTATCTAACATTCAGAAAATATTGAACTAATTCAAAAGACCGCATCAAAATCTGAAGAAACATCTCTATGTTGATTTCTGTTTCTAATTAAAAACTTTTCTTCTTCAACTATCAACTTTTAATATCCATAAGGTTATATTTCCCCAATTGTGTGTACTTTATTCTATTTCAATAGAATTAAAGTAGCATGCTTATTATAAATACAGACTTTGAAATTACAGTGTTTTCTGATTACATAGTAATTTGTTTACATTGAAGAATTCTTTCAACAATATTTATTGCAAGCTTTCTACATTCCAGGCACTATGTCTAGGTTGCTATAAATGGAGCAGTAACCAAACTAGCTTTTGCCTTCATGGAATGAACTTTCTAGAACAATGAGTATCATTAAATAAATATGCAATACGCCAGGTGATGATGAGTGCAATTAGAATGTTAGTGGGGATAATGAGTCTTCATGGTAGAACATGTGGAAGGAATAGAATAGTTATTTTTGATAAAGATTTTTCAAGTAAGCTTTCTCTGAAAAGTGACATTTAAGCCAACTCTTAAAGGAAAGGAGGTTGGAAATTCTGAAATTTTAGGAAGTCACAAGTAAATATATAAATTAAATATAATTCAGAAAAGTAAAAAGTAAAAATTAAAAATTTTCCATCTTTACTATTAAGACATATTTGTATTACTTCCAAGGGCTTTAAAAATTAATAAATTATATTTTAATAATAACATACCATTATAGGGTTTTTTGCATTCATATTAATAATTTTCCCTTAAAGGTATAGAATGCATGTTCAACTATTAACACAGAATGGCTCTTGAAAAGTGGAACGGTAAGAAACTTTTGTATTTTGCTTTTTATGTTTCTGTGTTACTGAATGCTTTAAATCAGAAAACTCATAAGGTCTGAAAATATTCTTCTGCAGGGCAATCATCAATGGCTTTACAATATTCCATTATACAGCTAATTAGCTAAAACAAAATTTATTTTATTAAGCCACCATTATTGGACATTTAATCTTTCCAATTTTTGGTGAATAATATGATTTTAATGATTTTCATGGTAAACATATAATATACTAGCTACATTATAAGCTAATTACACTTTCATGGACTAGCCTGGTAATATATAGTTTTGTATTTTATGGAAAATTGTATTATGCATTCTAAACTATTTATATAAGGAGTAAACTTTGGATCATAATCCATGTTTTAATTGCTCTACCGTTTAATATTTTTATATCTTGATCTCCTTCTATACATTGCTTGAATATGAATATGATATTTGTTAACCTTTAAAGGTACTGGGCTCTTTGGGGCATCATATTTTTTATTATTATTATTATTTTTTTTTATTGTTACTA
>PITA01015586.1:22695-49669 GCA_004023965.1 Spilogale gracilis
CCACCACCAGGCTCTCCCATCCCTCCACCCCCCTCCCTCCAAGTCCCTCAGTTTGTTTCTGTGTTCAAAATCTCTGTTGTTTCGTTTCCCTCCCTAGATTACCCTAGTTCCCATTTGCTTTCCTTCTGCCACTGTCCTCCAGTTTGCCCCTCATGCACCGCAAGTAAGTGAGACCATGCGATACTTGACTTTCTCTTCTGGGGCATCATATTAAACGAGGGTTATTTTTATTTTTTTTACAAGAGTTTTTTATTTAAAAGTTTTAGCACTAAATAATAATAACTTAGACAAATCACTTGTTGGATGGGGTTTGGGATTTGAACTGAAGAAACACATCAGGGAAATCCATGATTGATTAAATTATGTGATTTGCCAGCTTCAATTAACTCAGGAAATTTCTGTGATAACCAGTTCTCCACCTTGGCTGATTTGATAGCTCATCTTTGGGCTCCAACACACCTGGAACTACTTTTAACACAGTGCTTATCACATTGCACTGACTTTGCTGGGTTTCAGTGTCTCCCGCTTATCTGCAAAGTTCTTCAACACGGGGACCACTAAATCAGTGCCTGTTAGTCTAGTGTCTACTGCATTTCAGGTCCACAAGAAATGTTCACTGACCTGAAATAAGGCCACCTGAAGGCTGTCATGGAAGATAGTATGAGCACTGATGTTTGAATAATATTAACTTGCCCAGAGAAAAGCAAAATTTGAAGACAAAGGAAAAATGGGAAGAATGGCATTGTTAGGTCTGGAAATGTGGACTTCCAATAGATTAAGTTCACTTCAGTAGACAGGACTAAGAGAGGGTTGGAATTGTACCTACACCTCTACCATGCTAGACAGGAGATCAAGGGAACTCCTGAAGACTAGCTCTCTGAAGACTAGCTCTACGTTACATATGAAGCAGGGTGCATAGATCGATTCCAGCTAATAAGCTGAAACTTCCATTTTCTTCCTTACTCCCCTTCCACCATCCCTGGCCTTTCTATCTGGACAAATTAAAGATGGTAAAGAAATGTGAAAAATGACTTCATGCAAATGATGAGCAAAAAATAGCTGTCATGTATGCAGAGAGAAAACTAAGAGCCCTCCGCGCCATCCTTACCATTACATTCCTTAAGGGAACCATGAGTATACGACTCTCAGATCTCAACTTCAGTGAGTAACCGACAGTCCCCATGGTTATGATATAAAGTTTATTACTGTGTTTGCACTGAAATTATGCTTCTTGTGGATTACTCCCAGCCAATGACCATAGTGTAGAGGCAGAAACATGCTTGGAAGATGAAAAATTCTTCCAGGGCATTACAACTTGAAGACTCCCTGTGGCCATTCTGGACTATCTTTAAACTTTACAGTAGCTTAAGAGTGTTCTAACACACCTTGCTTCTTTTCCCCTCTTTTCCACTCAGGGTTAGACCTGCAGCATGGTCTAGTGGCTCTCCCAGAGCTTTTCTGGCTCTCCCTCCATTTTCTTTCACAGGCATTTCTTCTAATACCGTTCTTGCATTCTTAACCCCAACAGGCATCTGCTTCCTGAAAAAACTGGAACAACAAAATAATAAAGCACAACATGGATGGGTTCCATAATGCCTTATTCTGTTTTTTGTGTACAGCAGCCCACTCTTATCCATGAGGGATACATTCTAAGACCCCAGAACAGATGCCTAACACCACAGATAACATTGAACCCTATTTATAATATTTTTTCTATATATGCACAACTATGATAAAGTTTAATCTATAGATCAGGCACAATAAAAGATTAGTAGCAGTAACATAATGAAATACAACAACCACAACAATATATTGTAATAAAAGTTATGTGAATGAGGTCTTTCTCTCTTAAAATATCTTATTGTACTGCCTTTACCCTTCTTCTTGTGATGACGTGAGATGATAAAATGCCTGCATGATAGAATGAAATGGGGTGAATGATGTAGGCACTGCGATGTAGCATGAGGCCGCTATTGACCTCCTGATTGTACTTCAGAATGGGGAGCATCTGTTTTCAGACCCCATTTGACGGTGAGTAACTAAAACTGTGGGAAGTGAGAATGGGGGATATGAGGCTACAGTATGCATTATATCTCTGTTTCTATCACCTATCCATCTATCCACCTTTAATGTATACATAATGTATACATAACGAAACTGTAAATATCTTCACAATGCCTGATTTATCATGTGCAGCAATTCTTTGAAGCTCTGTGTATTAGTTTCCTGAGCTGCCTTAACAAAAGATCACAAACTGCATGGTTTAAAACAACAGGAATGCATTTTCTCACAGTCCTGGAGGCTAGGTTCCAAAATCAGGGTGTCAGCAGGGTCACAGTTTCTATGAAAGTGTGTGGGGGGATCTTTCTTTGCTCTTCCTACTTTGGGTAGTGGCCAACAATCATCAGTGTCCCTTGCCTTGAAGATGCATCATTCTGTCTCTGACTTCATGTGGCCTTCTTCTGTGTATCTTCTATCTCTGTTTCTAAAGGTCCCTCTTTTTATATGGTCAGTGGTCATTGGATTAGGGCCTAACCTAATCCAGTGTGACTCATCTTAACTTGATTACTGCTGTAAGAATCCTATTTCCAAATACAGTTGCATTCACAGGTGCCACAAGTGCCACAAGTTAGGACCTTGAATGCATCTTTTCGACTTAGGACTTAATGCACCAAAACTGTGTGACTAGGCTTCACCGCTGTTGCTGGTGTTGCCCCAGCTGCAGCCCTTATACTTCAAGGCATCTCTGCTTCCCTGTTGCTAACTACATACTCTCTCATCTCAGTCTGGTGACATCAAAGTCCTCAAAATTAACCCTAATCACCTTTAATTCAGGTTTAATCATGGATAGCATGTATAACATCTTGGGAATGTCATTTCTTTTGGTATGTATCATGTATAACAACTTGGGAAGCTCAAATGATGGTGAAATCATGTCCTTCCTGAACTCCTCAGCCAATTGTCTCCTGCATGGTCATTCCAAACATGACACATACCAGAAAGATAGTCTGCATACTATTCATGACACTCCTTTTGTTGTTCCTTTTTCTATGTCTTATCACTAGGGAAATAATAAAAGGAAATCCATTGGTTTAAGACATTTAGGCAGTTGTGAGACAGGAAAAGTACTCTTAAGGCTCATGGACTGCATACAAGGGTTACTTTAGGTATGCAATCTTTCTAACCCAGCACACTGTGGTGCCTTTCCAGGGACCGGTACAACATATGCACATAAAGACGGTGAATGTTAACTTACAAGGAGAAAAAAAAAGTTGATTCAATCACATTATAATCTTTAATTTAATAAATGTGCCAGTATCTAAATTTCCATAAATATATGATGGAAAAGGTTATCTGTTACATGAAAGATATGATGCTAGTTGCTAAAATACAAAGAGAAGATCAATGTTATTTTTAAATCCCTACTACGTGACAGGCACTGATCTTGGTACTCTCCAAACATTTGCTTTTTAAGTTCCTAAGGCCAACAACTTTCAATAGTTAACATTACCTATATTTCTTAGAAACTACATGGTGTGTGAAACAGAATTGAAAGACAGTTCAAAGCCTAGACTTTAAAACACATACCTTCTTTATCAAGGTTAAATTAGCCTGGTCTTTGCCCATAAGGAGCTCATTTTATCATGTGGAAGATTCCAAAATAATATGGTTCCAAACTCATGTGAAAGTTCCTCTGTTCACCCTCCTACACCTGCTTATTCCCAATTTCCTCTGTCTCATTTAGTGTCACCATTAGAAACTAGGTGAAAAAATTTCATACTGTTCTTTTCTTTCCCTCTACCCCCATTCCAGTTCAAGACAAAGCCATTGATTTTCCCTTTAAAATATATTATAAATATGATCACTTATCTCACTCTGGTGACCACCCCATCCAATGTCTCCATTGTTATCCTGCCAGAATTACTATAACAGCCATACAACTGGTCTCTCTTACTTAATCCTCTTTCTACTACAACAAAAATATATAACGGTATTTCAAAAATAAAAGATACTAAGTAACTCCCTTGGGGCGTCTGGGTGGCTCAGTTGGTTAAGCGACTGCTTTCGGCTCAGGTCGTGATCCTGGAGACCCAGGATCGAGCCCCCATCGGGCTCCCTGCTCAGCAGGAAGCCTACTTCTCCCTCTCTCACTCCCTCTGCTTGTGTTTCCTTTCTTGCTATGTTTCTCTCTGTCAAATAAAGAAATAAAATCTTTTCTAAAAAAGATACTACGCAACTCCTTTTTTAACACATTCCATTGACTTTCCATTGTTATCAGTATAAGATTCCAAATCCTTACTTTGTATCAAAGGTTCAACAAGAGTCTATTTACTATGTCTCCACCTTATTTCTCTCATACAAAGTGCATGGTCCAGTCACAATTGCCTTCTATCTGTGCATCAAACAAATCAAGTGTTTTCTTGCCTCAAGCAAGATCCACTGTACTTTACTCTTCCTGCATATAACTTTATAGGTTTACACATGACCATTTCCCATTCATCTTTCCTGATTCCACTTCTCAGAAAGGCATAAACACACAACTAAAGTAATTCATAAACCAATGCAGTCAAGCTCTATCCCATAACCTATTTGAGTATTTTCATAGCATCATTACTGCCTAAAATTAATTAACTTAATTTTTGAGTCTGTTCTTTTTTTTTTTTTTTTTTTTAGCTACATTTCCTTAGTAGAAATAATTTAAGTTCTGCAAGGGCAAATTTATCATGTTTACTTCTCTATTGCCAATATTCCAACTATGGCTGACACATAGAAGTTGTTCAAAATATTATGTTGAATGACTGATTCACAACACTTTATGTAAAGACAGATGCAAGCAACTGACTGCCTGGGGAAATCGGGAAAGATTTAATGTTTGAGCTTGACCATGAAGGGTTCATTTCTTCATTGAATATGTATTAGATGTCTACTATATCCTAAGTGCCACATTTGGAGGAAAGGGTTCCTCAGCAAATTAAGGTATTTCACATATGGAACAACACAAAGAGTCTATTATGAAAGCTCTAAGGATGACAGACAGCAAGTAAGATTGAAATTTAGAAAATGAAAATATCACAGCAGGCTAGAGTAATCAATGAATGTTTACCTAGGATTGAATGAAGATCCCATCTCCCCACCGAAGGAAGAAGGTATTTTAATTAGTGTAAAGATTAGATAGAAGTCTATTAACAATAGGCATGATATTGCAGATATTAGAGCACCTAAATATCTTAGCAAGTGTCCTGGAGTACATTGCTCCATAGTGGTGTGGTGTGGGCTGTGGGGAAAATTCATCTGGAGTAGGTCCTGGAAACGTGCAAAGGCCAGGTACTCAGGAAGGCTCTCACTGTGGGCCTATCAGAAGTGTCTTAGCTAATCTCTTCAATTTTCATAAGGAAGCCATTGTGTACCATTCTGTTTAAAATAAAGTATATTCCAGCAAGATATACTTAGAAGGATGAAAACCAAATTCATCTTTAGTCTTTACACTGTTAGGCTAGAATTTTTGAAAACAATAATGGTACAATTTGAAATAATTTTATAAGACATTTTATTCTTTTACTAATGAAAATTAACATCTGCATGTATATCTGTATCTACTTATACACCTATATTTATATATCTGTATGACCAAAAAACAACAATTTATTTAAAAATAAATCACAACAATTTCTTATTTCCTGAAGCACCATTTCCAAAAACAATGATAGAATCTAGAGTTGGAAAAGACATGTTAAGTTACATCATAAAAACCATATAATTTACAGGTTAGAGTTCTAATATGTTAATCTTTTATGATGCATGCAATAGAGTTATTATTTTTAAAAGATTTTATTTATTTATTTGACAGAGAGAAACAGCGAGAGAGGGAACACAAGCAAGGGGAGTGAGAGAGGGAGAAGCAGGCTTCCCACCGAGCAGGCAGCCTGATGCAGGGCTTGATCTGGGGTCTCCAGAATTATGACCTGAGCCAAAGGCATTTGCTTAACCAACTGAGCCACCCAGATGCCCCATGATTTTTTAAAGTCCATGGAAGAGAAAAAAAAAAAACAGACCTTCTGACTACTAGTGACTTCGTATCTCAGAAATTGCAAGATTCCACATACTGAGGAACTTAATCAGTAACAAATTATTTCCAGCTTTAGTCTCTGCCAATTTTATGCCAAAGTATATTGGCCAACTACTGTGTGTGTGTGTGTGTGTGCTTGTGTACGTGTGTATGTATGTCTCCTTGGTTTTTGTCTCTGTTTTATGTGCACACACACATACATATACATATAAACATAGTAAACATATATACATATACAAATATACATGTATTATAACCTATTTATATATGTATATATGAGAGTATACATCTGTGAGTATAAAAAGAGAATCAGGGGCGCCTGGGTGGCTCAGTTGGTTAAGCGACTGCCTTCGGCTCAGGTCATGATCCCGGAGTCCCGGGATCGAGTGCCACATCGGGCTCCCTGCTCGGCGAGAAGCCTGCTTCTCCTCCTCTCACTCCCCCTGCTTGTGTTCTCTCTCTCGCTGTATTTCTCTCTGTCAAATAAATAAATAAAATCTTAAAAAAAAAAAAAAGAAACAAAAAGAGCATTAATCGTTTATCAAAATAGGTCATCTATATAAAATCTAAACCTACCTATATTTGAATTAATATTTTTCTTTCTTTCTTAATTTACTCTCCAAAACCTGCCTTTAGTTATTAAAGTAAAAAATGTTAAATTCGCATAAATCTAAACATGTGGAGAAAAGTTATCATAATACTTTATCTTCCAGGCCAAGAAATAGGACTAAGTTAACACTTTTCTGTGGGCGGGGTTTGTTAGCAATAGCAAAACAAAACCGCATGTCCTTTCAGCTCTGTGCTCTCTACAAATATTTCTGGGTTTCCTTAAAAGCTGCTGAACTAGGGGCGCCTGAGTGGCTCAGTTGGTTAAGCGACTGCTTTCGGCTCAGGTCATGATCCTGGAGACCTGGGATCGAGCCCCACATCTGGTTTCCTGCTCGGCGGGAGGCCTGCCTCTCCCCCTCTCAGTCCCTCTGCTTATGTTCCCTCTCTAGCTGTATTTCTCTCTGTCAAATAAATAAATAAAATCTTAAAAAACAAACAAACAAACAAAAGCTGCTGAACTAGCATAGATGCCTAGGTATTTAGAATAATTTTTGCTTTCTTCATTGAGAGTCGAGTTTTAAATCCCCAGGACTCACTTGAATATGGTGGATTTATTCTCTACGTCTCTGGCTAGCATGTTGAGAAGAGATGAAATGGCATTGACCTTTTGGAGAAAGGAAGAGTACACCATCCCTTTTGGGCAGCAAGGCCCTAGTGACCCATGAACACCACAGCAACTCTAATTGAGTTCAGAATATTAAAAAGGGGGGCAGAACTAGAGAAATATAAATAAAACCCCTTGGTATTTTTGCAGAGAGAACATTATGAAAATATAAGTTTATAGTATCATAGTAGAAATTATATCTACATAGTAGAACTTCTAAATTATTTTCTGTTGGCAAAAATGTACAGAAAAAAAAGAAAGAGTATTCAAACTTATATTCATACTTTGTTAAGATAATAGGCACCATCCATTAGAGTTCCTAGCCCATGGGAAGCAATTTTATTTCAGAATGTGCTTTGCTGTTGTTAATAAAAATTGTGTCAACAATATTAAAAGAATAATCATGCAATGAGGCTCTCAGAGACTACTATGAATTTTTTAATGTCAAATGATGTTACTTCCTTCTGTTAGATAACCTCGGTACCCTGGATGTCTATCAAATTCTAGAAAGGTTGGTGGCAAATTACTTAAGTGCTCCATCTGCCAATTATACAAACAAAGTTTTCAAGATGATATAATTTCTCTGGGTATAGGTTATCCGAGCTAAGGAAACAGAACATCTATGATGCTGTCAACAGACCATCAATTTGTGCTCTGCCTATTTGTAGAGGAATAAAGATGAAGAACTGTCAGGAAGGTGAGACCCAAGAGATAAAAAAATATCCTAGTCTCTTTGCTCATACAAACTTCAGTTTCCTTCAGTAACAGGTAGGATTTTCACTTACTACAGTAAAGTGGGTTAAAAGCTTGAAGTGGTACAGGGAAATTTTTAAGATTGTAATTTGTTAGCTCATAGATTTTTCAGGTAGTGAACAGGAGAGGTTGTGATTGGTACCAATTATTAAGTCTCTGAGCACTCTGTTGCCCCTAGATGTTCCACATGTGTTCACTGCATTTAATATGTTCAACAAGAAGGTGTATGCTATTGCCCCTATCTTAAGAATGAGGAAACAGAGTCACAAATTGTTTGCATCACTACTGAATAGTATAAGAATTCAAACCTAAAGTCCCTTCCAGTGCCAAAGACAAAAATCTTGCTGGCACACTACAGTCTCCCTGGAAGCATACATACTAACAAAAAATGAATACTCATACTAACAGTTAGGCTAGATTTTTCTCCCGGAAGCCAAGCTCTGTGTTATCTTGGGCTAGGGTGACCAACTACTTGAGAGTCATGCACGCATAACTGAAAGCAAACACTAATGACAGAAATAAATGAGTTTTCCATGGTTTAAGCATTTTGTTTTTTGAAAGGAATACGTGAAAAAAAGAATCATTGTTTAACTTGGCCAGAATCAATAAGAAAACCATTAGCACAGTCAAGTTGAAATCACTATTCTTTTTTTTTTTTTTTAAAGATTTTCTTTATTTATTTGACATGGAGAGAGAGAGAGATCACAAGTAGGCAGAGAGGCAGGCAGAGAGAGAGGAGGAAGCAGGCTCCATGCTGAGCAGAGAGCCCGATCGGGACTCGATCCCAGGACTCTGAGATCATGACCTGAGCTGAAGGCAGAGGCTTTAACCCACTGAGCCACCTAGGTGCCCTGAAATCACTATTCTTAACCCTCAGATATCAATGTGAAAATTTAGCTCTCGGTGTTGTTGTTTGTATCATCAAAAATAATATTAAACATTAACTTCCTATGACGTGAGGTGCGCTGTTTCTCTCTCTATGCAGTGGTGTTACAGGGCCTAAGCAAATGTAGCTGACATTTTAGGAGAACAGAGCAGTCAGTTGTACAGAAAGATCTTAAATATTATTTTAATATATGTTTTTTTCTTATAAAGTTAAATCCACGTAGTCCTACTGTATATCTTAAATAATGGCACAAATT
Source organism: Spilogale gracilis (assembly GCA_004023965.1). Lineage (NCBI taxonomy): Eukaryota > Metazoa > Chordata > Mammalia > Carnivora > Mephitidae > Spilogale > Spilogale gracilis. Next base: position 31,871 of record PITA01015586.1, read on the forward strand.
GTTTAAGTTACTAAAACCTCGTCCTGACTTTTTGTTGATCATTTGACTTATCCTAGCCTCACAATAGGACAGGAATAGAAATATGCTCTTCCTTGGGAAAGTCCTGCAATGTTATGAAAACAAGAATATGGCAGAGGTTGTAAGTTAACTTTGAAAGTACACTGATAAACTTTGAATTATTTATCTGTGAAATTCAAAACATGTGTGGGTCACTGCTTGCTGGACAACTCTGCTAAATTTTTAGTCCAGTATCACTGAGCCTTGTAGTCAGTGATTTGGCAAAATTAAAAGGTAAGATTTCTTTTACTGGAAATAAGTCATAGCTGGCTTTGCAAGTCTCTATTTTGGTCTGGCATACACATTTACTGGAAGACCTAATAGCAATCCCTGAAGAAAGTCAGAAAAAGAAAACATTTGATATTATTTCTATTTCACATATTGGTCTAAATGTCATGATAATGATACCTTGATGCCGTGTGTGTGTGTGTGTGTGTGTGTGTGTGTGTGTGTGTGTTTGGGTGTGTGTTTTCACATGTGTCTTTACACATGCTCATATGTATAGACAAGCAACCACTCTCTGTAGGTATTTGATTTATGAATATATATTTCAAGGAGGCATCTGTGTATGCGTTTCAGAATAACACGGTCTCAAGATTATATCTACATAGGACAGAAAACAATAAAAAATGACCTTTTGAAAATTTGGACAAATCAGTAATTCTATACAGTTTAAAATTTGGAATAGAGGCTATTTTATTGGTTTCAGTTTTGATAGGGGGCTTTATTTAAAATAGTTCTGCCCACATAGAATCATAAAAAAAAAACAGTTATAGTCAGAGAACTTCTTGCTGCTTAATGGCCCCTCAGTCCATGTCATCACCATCTGGACTATATGAATAGTCAAGTGAAGGATGCCTCCTTTTTTTTTTTTTTTTTTTTTGGAAGGATGCCTCTTAACATGTAACATGTCATTTGCCTGGCTTCTTACGCCAATTTGGTATAAACTGACATTTTTCCCACCAACACTTTCCTCAACAAAATAAATATGTCCAGAAAGAGCCAGACTCATAGATCTCTAAATTTCTAAAGAAATTTCCTTTTGTTATTGTTCCTGCAAAAGCCCTGTTTTATACTTATGACCTTATTTCAGTTCCTTTGAGCTCTTGGCCCTTTAGAAATAAACAGGCTTGGACAGAAGTAATCAACAAACCATCTCAGAGAATAGAAAGACAGGGCAAAATGAAAAGATTCCAGGCCACTTCTTTGTATGTTTACAATGAACACTTCTTCTCCATGGCCTTTCATGTGTTTTGACTATCTGAAGACTACTGAAAAATTCTAACAGAATCACTGCTTAAAGAATTTGTTGTAGAGAAAATCCAGGTTGCTTTAAGTATCTCATGGAAGTGATCCACGGTCATATATCATGTAACACAATTTTATGAATTTTTTGGCTTCTAAATTCCTTCTCCTAAAAGGTAATGATATTGTGTGTTTTAATGTCTCAAAATGAGTTTTGTGGTATGGTAAATTTAGTAAAATTTGGAAGTTGAAGAAAGTCCTAGATTGAAGACTTGGTAGATATTCTGAGTGTCCTTCTTAAATGTCACAGCACATTATAATTCTGTCACCCATGTAAGAGCAACCTACTATGTGACATGCATTGTGTTCCTGCATATTACTAGCAAGGAAATGTTATAATTTTTTAAACAGAAAAATGGTGAGACACTGTAACCTAGCTATCCCCAGAGCTCATGAGTAAAGAATGGACTAGGGATGCCTGGATGGCACAGTGAGTTAAGTGTGTGACTTGGTTTTTGGTTCAAGTTATGATTTCAGGGTCCTGAGATCAGACCACACTTGGGCTCCATGCTCAGCAGAGAGTCTGCTTTGGATTCTCTGTCCCTGTCTCTCTCTGTCCTTCCTGTTCATGTATTCTCTCTTTCTGTCTATTTCCCTCTCAAAAAATTAATAAAATAAATCTTTAAAAAATCTAAGAAAAAAACAAAATAAGAATGGACTAAACTCAACTTATCTGACACTGGGACCCATGCCCTTCCCAAGATACCAGGTATCCCTTCATGATACTGGAGCACCAAGCAAACACAGGACTCAGAATTCATTTCTTCTGCTTTAGAAAAGATTAACTGAAGGCATGTCTACTGGAATGGGAATAGGATTCTCAAGGGCACATAGCTAAAGCATAAACACGTCAATCTCTGTGCCTTTGTCCATTCACCTCTTTAGATCTTAATTCAAGGTCGAATTTCAGTTTACTTAATCTTTTTTTTTTTTTTAAGATTTTATTTATTTGAGGGAGAGAGGAAAAGAGAGAGGATGCAAGCAGGGAGGAAAGGGAAAAGCAAGCTCCCTGCTCAGTGGGGAGCCCAATGCTGGGCTCCATCCCAGGACCCCAGGATCAGGACCTGGACCAAAAGCAGAAGCTTAATCTCCTAAGCCACCCAGACACTCCTCAGATCACTTAATTTTTAATTTTTTCCATCTCTAGGAGGTCATGCAGCCTGTACTAAATAGTTTACAACACGTATCATATCCTAAAGACTATTTTGCAGTGCTTTCTTGTTTCAATTAAGGAGTGATTGTCTTTAGAGTTAGGAACCCTTTATTAAATGTCCTTTATATATCCCAACCCACTCCAGCTTCCACAGTGGGTACACAATAGGCATATAATAAATATCATAGGTATTATTTATGTAACATGCAATGTAAGTATATTTGACAATTTTATATAATATTTATTACTGTTTAAAAAGGAACAGATAAAGGAAAAATAATTTCTTGTCATGGCAGCACTGCTAATACCTAGTCATGCTTAGATGAGTCATACAAATTTTCAAGGCCTCAGTTTTCTTGTCAGTGGAATGGAAGTTCTGTTATATTTCTTATCTTTATTTCCAATATTAGTCCATTTGATTCTTCCCGTTGGATAACTCCCATTTGGTTCTTTTAATAAACAGGAGGGGGAAGAGAATCCAAATGGAGAAAAATCCAAATGCTTTCCAAAATGTTCATCATATGTTAGCACAGTTCCTAAGGCTATGCTCATTTAAGTCTGGGTGTTGTGTAAATGTTAATGATGAACAAATGAGCTCATTATTTCGTGTTTCTGTTTCCACTTAGGTACATGGGAGCATCAACATCTTTGGTCTGTAGTGTAGAGATTATATAAAATAACGTAATTCAAAAAGAACTGACCTTGAGACTTAAAATTTACTCAATTCTTAGTTCTTTTAAAGGATAAGATCAGTGAAGAAATTAAGGACCTTTTATTTGTATTTCTGCGTCCACTTGTGTTAATTTCTTTCTGATTCTTCTTCTCATGTCTGTAATTATTTATATGGTTGTTCCTTGACTGTTCCATAGCTTGCTTATTTTTTCACCAACTTTGATAAATGTAAATATTCCTATTTTTGGATATTTAGTATTTTACGTATGTTGGTCCCCTTTTTAGGTCTTAATCTACATGAATTGAAACTTAACTGAGTGTCTCTATGGTATTCTCCCTTGATCAATTTTTTTGGTGGTTATCGCTCTTGTCTGCAAATCCTTCAGAAAGATTGCTTTCCACAGTTCTGTATCCATGAGAACAATAATTAAATTTTCTTCTTATATTAGAAGAGTCTCCTTACACATATATTATGCACCTATAAAGCATGGCTATCTTCTATCTTGCCATTTATTTTTGTAAAAAAACACTTGGCAATTAATGTGATCTACGATGATTTACTGTTAAAAATTTCAGTGCAGAATTCAGCACCACTCTGTGATGCTTCTTTTGCACTTGGAATGAGTACCCTGTTATACTTTCTCAAAGGTAATATTTTAGCCCATTATCATGTGCAGTGCTTACAGAAAAATAGATTGCCATTCTCTTCTTTTTTTCTAGAACACCAAGAGTTAAATCCAATGACGTTGCTTTCCTAGTTAACACATTTATGGCAACACCAACACACAAAAGAAGCTTTTACCCTTGACTCTCCCCATTTCCATATTTATCCAGTCAGTGACCTCCATATCCCTACCTCCATATTTAGCTTTTCTGTTGCCAATTTTTAGTGTTGTCTATGTCTCTGGAGTGAACTGAGCCTTTTTATCCTCTCACTAAATGATACCTAGGATTTTCCATAACGTGATTGAGAAGTGATAATGATATTTGCATCTTTTTATGTGTGTTTAAAATGTCAACAGATCATATTTATGTACTCTATTTCCATTTTCATCAAAATATATGGCAATGAACTGCTGTTTAAATTCCTTTTCTTTTCTTATTTCTTCTTTCCTTTATTTCTTTCTTTGACTTTTTACCTTTCATTCTCTCTTCCCCCATCTTGTCCTTTCTTATTTGTCCTCTTTCTTTCCATGAAAGACTATGTATCTGTGTATGTTTGAGTTTGTGTGCATTTTCATCAAGGCAACATAAACACAAAGATTGAATTAAAATAGATTCAAGCATAGAGTAACAAACTGATGCCCAGTTCCCTGAGTCTTTTTATTAAGGTATATTATGCACTTCGTATCATTTAAATTTTTTTTCCATTTCAATTATTACTGAATTTCTTGAGTTCAAATGCTAATCCCTCATACAACATTTATAATAGAGTAGATGAGAATTTACAAAGTGGGTTTGGAATGTACTTTATGTAAAGGGATTAAACATTTTTTGAAGAGCCAAAAACTCATATAATCTCTCTTGAACTGTAGCTGGAGATATTTTTTTTTCCAAATTAATTCCCATTTTAAAAACCTCTCAAGGAAATTCCAAAGTACCCATTTATCCTCTAGTCTTTCAGGAAAAGGATTAAGAATCTGAAGGAAATAAATGAAATTTAACTGCTCCATAAAAGAACATAGCTTGGATGTTATTCTCAAAGCATAACAAAACATACACACAAACAACAACAACAACAAAACCAGGGGTAACATTTAATTTCACAAACTTCCTCTTAAGAGCAAACTCAAAAATTTTCACTTTCACTAAGCCATTATGAAAGATGTTTCAACCTGCAGGACTTTTTTTTTTTTTTTTTTTTTTTGGTAATCACTTAGAGCTGGACATTGTCTGAAACTAAACAAATACTTTAGGCAGCAAAGCCAGACATTTCTTACTCGACTTCCTGAAAACTCAGACTTTATGAAGATTTGGCTTTCATTCCTTCCACCCTTGGTGAAGTTCCAAAACTTTTAGATTTATATCTCTCATTGAAGACAAAGTAGCAGCATATCAGATTTTTCTTCTCTAGAGAAGAACAGTTTCTAATTAGGGGCTTTGCAACTATAAACCACTTGGAAAAATATTTAGGCCAACTCCTACAACTCCTGGCATTTTTCCTTTGGTTGAGATCAGGCTTCCTCACTTAAGGAGAATAAACACTATCTCTGCTCATGAGTGAAGGCTCTGCTCCAAGCCCTGGGACTTCCAACTCCCTCACTATAAAATGTGACCCCAGTCTTGGTCTTCCCAGGAATGCTTTGCTATCTTGATCAAATATTCTCATATGTGTCAGGGTTGTCAACAGGAACATATATCTCAATGCTGGCTCCCTATACTATCTACCTTATCTAGAAATGTGGAAGAGGCCATTCTAGTTTATCCTCAACTGTGGTTTAATATTTTCCTTGAAAAAGCCAATTGTATTTATAGATGTAGAAAAGATTTTATAGGTTTAGAGAAGAGATAATAATAATAATAGTTGACATTTATTGATTACTTGTCCTGAGCTAGCCACTGTATTAAGTGGGTGTAGCAATTTATCTTTCATTTGAATGCACCCAACAACCCTATAAATTAGATGCTATCCTTCCCATCTTCTAGAGCAAACACTTAGATTTACAGAGTTTAAGAAATTATGCCAAAGTTTCCCAACAAGAGGAGGGTAGATTAGAATTTAAACACAAATCGTTTTGGTTTCAGAAGGTTTAACCTTATATATTACATCATATAATTGAATCACAAATATACTTCCTTTGCAATATCTGAGATCATAGAGATTGAACATCAGTCAACCTGAAATGTGATATGAGAAAGACAGGGAAATATGAACTAATTTTGAAAAATATTATCCTCCCTGACACTGAAACCATTTAAAAGGCCAAACTAGCTATTAAAGGAAAATAATAAATGTATTTAACTTGGGAACGTTTTAGTGACTTCCCCAGAGAATCACTGAATATATTCCATACTAAAAAAATATAACACTATCATTTTTTATGATAAGACAGTATCATTAAGCAAAATATTTCAAATTATTTTAGGACTATCTGACACAAATATGAAAGACTTAGAGTCATCTCATTGTTTTCTGCCAAATTTATGATGAAACAGAGTGGGAAACTACCTCCTCCCCCATACAAAAATGTAAAAAAGTTTCAAGATACAGGGAAAATAATCTATTTTTAAAAATTATTTTCAAAAAGAAACCACTTATGTGAAATCAACATTGCTTAGAAGCATAAAAGGTCAAAAGAATAGTTTCTGAACCACAATTTTCCTGGGAGAATGGGGTTAAGGTTTCCACATTACTCTCTTAATAGAATAGAATGCCCAAGAAATAGCAGATGTGTTCTTGGTCTTTTTCTCTTCACAATTTCCATCTTAGTTTGGAACTTTTCCATTTCTTTCTGTGAAAACTTTAAGACCCATTAGAGAGCATCTGATATTATAAGCACTTAGCAGCTATAAAGAGTGAAATTATTGCCATCCATCAGCCTATCAACTCATATACAAAACAATAGCTCCCATTAGAAGTGCAAAAAGAACAGATCAGAGCACATCTACTTCAGAGATGGAATCCAGGTGACAATGGTTTCATTCATTTGTACATCAGACTTACAACTGATTGACCGATGTCACCATCTACTCTCTAAAGGCCACTCTTGTAACCAATTGATCAAGCAGATCTGTGTCAAGAAGGGTTGAAATTATTACTTAAGAGAGTAAAGAAAAGAACCAATTGAGGGAGCCTTAGAAGTGTCTCCTAAGGGAAGAGAAGAAGGATAAATATTTATAGACTTTAGTGTCACGTTCTTGTGGTTTAAGGAGGGTTTTCCTCTACAGAGATCAGATTAGGATTGGTCAACATTCTTGACATAAGAGTTTAAAACTAATGGACAGTGGGATGAATGTTGAAAAATGACCTCATAAATAAGCATTGGCCCACTTGAGCCATTTTTTGTCTTTGGAAAGGAACTAATTACCTGGATGAATAATATGTTGTCTTGAAAAGGAGGCTAGTTGAATAGTAAATTACTCAGGTAAATTCATTTTCAGAAATTCTTGAAGCAACCGATGAAATTATTGTTCTGAGAAAGGCTTTGCAAAATTCTCAACTTTTTGGGAAAAGTGAGAGAGAGCGTGAGAAAGAGAGAGAGAGCACAAGCAGCAGGGAGGGTCAGAGGGAGAAGTAGACTTCTCACTGAGCAGTGAGCCAGATACAGAACTGGGTCCAGGGACTCCAGGATCATGACCTGAGCCAAAAGCAGTTGCTTAACCAACGGAGCCACCCAGATGCCCCAGGTATTAGGTAATTTGCTCCCTAATGAGTCCTCTCCCTGGTTTGTTGACTGACACCTTCTTGCTTTGTCTGTGCTTCATCTCTACACTTCACCAGTCCCTTTCTATAAGAACATTAATTCATTTATTGCTGGGAGATGCCCAGGCTTCCCTCGCTAACAAATGGAAATGGCAGGGTGAGCAAAGCTCCTGCCATAGGGAGCAAGACTGGCATCTCCTCTTCCTACTGTTATCTTTTTTTTAAGATTTTATTTATTCATTTGACAGAGAGAGAGAGATCACAAGTAGGCAGAGAGGCAGGCAGAGAGAGAGAGGAGGAAGCAGGCTCCCTGCTGAGCAGAGAGCCAGATGTGGGCCTCAACCCAAGGACCCTGAAACCATGACCTGAGCCAAAAGCAGAGGCTTTAACACACCAAGCCCCCTGGGCACCCTCTACTGTTAATTTTTATCTTAAAATTATAAACACCTAATTCTCGGCAGGGCCTCAGGGTGCTTCAAGCCAAACCAAGATGCCCTTATAGTCCTTAGATCCATTCACAAAAGATTTCTCTTTGATACTTTCTCTTTTAAACTCCTGTAGACCCATAGGAGAGATTGGAGAGGCTCTTAAATTGGGTATTAGTTGTCTTCAATGAGAATGAAAAAAATAATAGTTAAATATAAAAATAATAAAGTATTAGTAAGAGCATTGCCCTGCATACAGAGGATTTATAAACAAAGATCCCCATGATGCTTAGGCACCCAGTTACAAAACAAAGGCTTGTATAGGCAGTTTAGATCCTACCTCTACAAAACAAGTTATGTTTCCCCTTAGTGTGGCTAACGGGCCAGACAGACTAGCTCCTGGCCAGTTTATCAATAACTTAGCTTAAACTATAACTTTGTATGCAACGAACTCACCTAAGCTTTTTAATTGTTTTGTTATTTCCTTTCCTTACTCTAAGACCTGCTTAAAAAACAACACTTGATTGATCTACCCTTTATAGCCTGGGAGCAAAATAACCTTACTGATCAGCCTGCCCCTGTTTTGAATGAGGGGTTTGATGTGAATCATAAGCATGCATGCCTACAAAAATATTTTTTCAATGATCAAAGCACTGTATTATCTAAAATTGTCTACTGTAAAAGATTTTTCCTTTTGATAATTTATACTGGTTGCCTATAAATAAAGGCACTGAAAGCTGGCAAGATAGAGACGCCTGCCTGGTGATCAGAAAGAGCTTCCTGGCTCTCTCATTCTTCTCACCGACACTGTCCATCTTTTGCAGACCCCTGGTTCATCTGGAGCTGGACTCTGGCAATTCATGAGAGCTTCATCCACCTAATCATCTCCCAAAGGCCCACCTCCAAAAACCATCACATTGGGAACTACAGTTTCAACATATGAATTTGGGGGAAGACAAATTTTAGTCCTTGGTTCTTAGCCTGATAGCTGAGTTATGGGACTAGAGTCCTGGCTCATAACTTAATATCTCTCAATGACGCTACTTCAATTTGAAACATTTTAAAGATTATAGCTAGACACCGAAGAAAAGGTAAAAAAATCTAAAAAAATAAACAAGCAAATAAAAACCAGAAACAACCTAATAATAATAAATATGTGTTGACTTTTAACTATTCTCTCTCTCTTTTTTTAAAAGATTTTATTTATTTATTTGACAGAGAGAGATCACAAGTAGGCCGAGAGGCAGACAGAGAGAGAGGAGGAAGCAGGCTCCCTGCTGAGCAGAGAACCGGATGCGGGCCTCCATCCCAGGACCCTGAGATCATGACCTGAGCAGAAAGCAGAGGTTTTAACCCACTGAACCACCCAGGCACCCTCTCTTTTTTTTTTTTTTTAATATTTTATTTATTTCACAGAGAGAAACACAGCTAGAGAGGGAACACAAGCAGGGGAGTGAGAGAAGGAGAAACAGGCTTCCCGCTGAGCTGGGAGCCCGATGTGGGACTCGATCCTAGGACTCTGGGATCATGACCGGAGCAGAAGGCAGCCACTTAACCCATTGAGCCACCCAGGCGCCCATTAACTATTCTCTTAAAGGGCATTCTCCCAATAAACTACTTAATCTTTACAAAAAGTAATGGGGCAAGTACTATTAGAATCCTCCTTTAAAAAAATGAAAGATCTGACTTACAGAAAACTTAATGCTTCCATGGTCAGGAGCTAAAAGCTCCAGAACTGGAATTATATCTAGGATCCCTGGCTCCACACCACACATCCATTCAGACACTGATAATGTTATTTGGGTGTTCCAAACCCAAATATTGATATAATAACAGAACAGGATATGTTTAAATAACTTAAATATATTAAATCCTGTTATGATTAATTTGATGCAAATATCCTCCCATAATTATTTTGCCAATAAGTTTCACATTTTAACTATTAGTTATTCTTAAAATTTATACATTAAGCACAATTGATAAATTGCTGATATGGTAAAAAGGGATAATAAATCAAGGCATTGTCAGCAATGCTAAACAAAATCAATTTCATTATTCTGACAGACTATCAAACATTTCTTTTTTTCTCAGAAATACGTGGTTTACGTGAAAGACCCCAGAGTCTGATTCTCTTATTATTTTGTAACTCATCCACAATGACGGTAGAGATAAGGAGAGCAGTTGTATATAATATCATAACTCCTAATCAAAATTTATTAAAATAAAGTGAATATTAGCAGTTGATTATCAGAACCAATCCAAAACAATCTGAAATATTTACTGATACCAAAGAGTCCTTTCTAAAAGTGGGGGGATTCTATCTGCATATAAAAAAATTGAGGTGGCTGAATTTCAAAAATAGTGAATGAATAGACTTAATTACCCTAGGCAAATTGTAATTTTTAATTTCATAATTCAGGTGGCTACTAATAAAATACTTTTAAACACATATCAAATGTCTTTATTTTTTATTTCATTTTCTCATAAGATCTGAAAAATGCTTTTTCCTGAACTTTCCTCACACATGCTCTCAAGTGAAAATTTTGAGATCCATCATCTGATACCCGAACATAGCTCAGTGTTTGAGAAAATAGAAACTCAGTACAAAATTATTCAACGTGATTTAGGTTCAATTGTTGAGAAACAGGAATGATAAACCAAGGTTTTCCCAAATTTTCAGGTTTTGACTGCCTCAAATTTCCCATTGTTACTTCACAGTGAAATTGCGCATTGTGTCTTGTCATGATTGGCACCCATGGAGGATTAATTTATAGTTATACAAACTTGAACATGCTAAGCTTGAAAAACTTCATCAACTTTATATAGGGTGATTTAAAAATTCTATGATAACAGGGCTTCTCAGTATTTCTATATTTATTAACAAACAAGCTTATTAAGTTAAATTGAATATTTACAAGTAAAATTATATTAACAAACCCCTAATAAAACAATTAATTTTTATTTTTTAAGTTCTTATCTAAATTCCAGTTCATTAACATACAGTGTAATTTTTTAAAAAAAGGTTTTATTTATTTGACAGAGATAAACACAACAAGAGAGGGAACACAAGCAGTGGGAGTGGGAAAGGGAGAAGTAGGCCCCTGCCAAGCAGGGAACCCGACTCTGAGCTGGATCCCAGGACCCTGGGATCACGACCCGAGCCGAAGGCAGTCACCCAATGACTGAACCACCCATGGGCCCCTGTACGGTGTAATAATCAGATGACTATTCAGTGACTCAACACTGACATACAATGCTCTGTCCTCATCACAAGTGCATACTTAATCCCCATCACCTACTTAAGATGTAAAACAAAACAAAACAAAAACAACAACAACAACAAAAAAAAACCATCAACAAAGCTAAAAAGCAGCCCACAGAATGGGAGGAGATATTTGCAAATGACATATTTGATAAAGGGATAGTATCCAAAATATATAAAGACCAGATAAGACTCAACACCCCAAAAATGAATAATCCAATTAAAAAATGGTCAGAAGACATAAATAGACATTTTTTCCAAAGAAGACATCCAGATCAACACATGAGAAGATGCTCAACATCACTGATCATCAGGGAAATACAAATCAAAACTACAACGAGATACCACCTCACACCTGTCAGAATGGCTAAAATTGACAACAAAGGAAACAACAGGTGTTGGCAAGGATGTTGGAGAAAGAGGAACCCTATTGCACTGTTTTGGGGAATGCAAAATGGTGCAGCCACTCTGGAAAACAGTATGGAGTTTCCTCAAAAAGTTAAAATTAAAAATACCCTATGATTGGGCAGTTGCACTACTAGGTCTTCACCTAAAGTATACAAAAATACTAGTTCAAAGGGATGCATGCTCCCCAATGTTTATAGCAGCATTACTTATAATAGCCAAGACACAATAGCCCAAGTGTCTTTGGAATGAAGAATGGATAATGGAGGTGTGAGAATATTACTTATCCATAAAAGGGAGTGAAATCTTGTTGTTTGCAACAATGTGGAAGGAGATAAAATATTATGCCAAGCAAAATAAGTCAGAGAAAAACAAATACCGTGTGATTTCACCCATACATGGAATTTAAGAAACAAAACAAATGATCATGAGGAAAAGAAGAGAGAGAGAGGCAAACCATGATACTGACTTTTAACTATAAAGAACAAATGACGATTATCAGAAGAGAGGCGTTGTTGTTGTTTTTTATCAGTTAAAGTCATCTAGCCAATTCAGACCCCATTTGAAGAGGCATGGTTGCTAAGTGATCAAGGATTACATATGAAAGGAAAATCCACTCTGATTTGGGGAAAAAAATCAGGATTAAAGCGAAATTGAATATGAACCATTGCATTTGGATATCATAGAAAAAATTCATGGGGAATTTTAAAGTATAAGGTAGAGAGGTAAAAAGAAATGAAATACGAATGACTATTTTTCTAGATAATGTGTATTAACACAACACATCTCTTATAACACTAAAACTTACTGATTAAAGCAAAAACAAAAGCAGAGAAAGTGCACATAACCAAACCTAAGTTATTCATGAAAAGCAGAAACATCAACCAGGGCAACATCAATCAGATTCAAATACATAATTTATTCTCCCCCAAACTGTCTGTATCATCCTTAGTGCACAGACATTGCCAATCAACAAAGCTAATAATGATCTAAGAATAGCACAAAACACAAGATTAACCTAGTTTTGACTGATAAATTCAGTCATGATAATTCATTATTATCCTCAAGTCAATAAACCAGAGTTAATCTGCATTCTTTCTAAAACTTCTATAAATATAATTGGCTCAGATGCTTTTGCTTGAAGGCAAAAAGTTATATAGATGACCATTACTAGAAATTATATTTAATTAATATCTCTGACTATTTCTATTAGTAAATTAAAAGATAAGTTTAACTTAAGCATCAACCTGGTAATATATATGAAATATATGTACAATTATATACTATAAATTTATAAATAAGCCTGAATTCTGTCCTTGCTGTAATCAAATATAAAAATTACTAAGGGAGGTGAAAATTTGAACCACTTGAAGTATTATTTGCCATTCTCCAATTGTTTGGAGATGAGACATATTTAGAGTACTTAAAAAAAATCAGTGTACATTTGTTTGCAATCACTAAAAAAGTTTAGTAGTTGAAAAGGACACAATATGATAGTATAGTATAAAAAGTCTATTCAAGCATAAGCAAGTATTGAAGAGAATGATGGAGGAAATGCTATTGGTTGGAGTGGCTGTTATCAAGCAGCACTTGTCAGTAAAAATTAGCAAACAAACATACAAAAATCATTTGCACAGTTTACAATGAATGAATGTGCTCTAATGTAGTTTGTAGGAGATTAAGATGATAATTTAAAGATATTAATATGTTAATTTCAATTTATTCAATAACTATTATCATTTCAAGGGAAAAAAGAAGTACATGGTAAATTGTTAATTATTTTTCCTCTTTCCTTCCTTTCCAAACAGTATTCTAAATTTTTGTCATTGCAGGCTAAGGAGGATAAATGCAACTCAATTCTGGAACTTTTCTTAAGCTACTGAATGAGGCAACTTTCTCTCTTCTGCTGACTATGAATGAAGAAGGATACAGTTCTGGATTCTCCTGGGGTATAAGGAGGGGAGACTGCTTGAACAAGGAGCCAGCACTGAGGAGACCATGACAAAAACCAAAGAAAGAAACTAAGTCCAGTTCATATTATTTAATCCCTTTATTAATGTTCACACCCTGGGGGTGGAGGGAGTCATGGTGACTGGATAGGTCAGTCCCCCACATCAGGCTTCCTGCTCAGCTGGGAGTCAGCTTCTATTTCTCCTTCTGCCCCTAACCCTGTTGTACTTTCTGTCTTCTCTCTTTCAAATCAATGAATAAAATCTAAAAAAAAAAAAAAAAAAAAAAAAAAAAAAAAGACTCACCCCAATCTAAGAGTACTTCTGGAATGATCATATACTTAAATTATTTTCTTTCTTTCTTTCTTTCTTTCTTTCTTTCTTTCTTTCTTTCTTTCTTTCTTTCTTTCTTTTTTTCTTCTTTCTTTCTTTCTTTCTTTCTTTCTTTCTTTCTTTCTTTTTCTCTCCTGTTATAAACATTCATTATTTTAATGAAGCTCACAGAAATAATGAATCCTGAAACTTAGATATTTAAGACTGGCTTTTGATTAATTTTCTTTATAGGTGTTGTGGACTGGGAGTGTCTTCCCAAAATACATACACTGAAATTCCAATAGTGCGATGGTATTGGGAGGTAATTTGTTTGTGAGGGTAGAGCCCTCATGAATGGGATTAGTATCCTTACAAAAGAGACCCCAGAGAACTCCTTTGCCCCTTCTGCCATGTAGGGACAAAGCAAAAGAGAGGCCATTTATAAACCAAAAAATAGGTCCTCACTTTACCACCAAATCGGTTGGCACCTTGAGTTTTGACTTTCCAGTCTCTAGAACTGTGAGAAATAAATTTCTGATGTTGAAGCTACCCAGTCTATTTTTGTTATAGTGACAATCTTAGTTGAACCAACTAAGATAATGGTTTTAATTTTTATTTTTCTTATATTACTCTGAGTAACAGTACTATTATGCAATTTTTGAGAGTGGCCATACCAGCCTCACAAAATGATGGATTTATGGGAAAACAAAAGACCTAAAAGTTGACTTTGAGAATCCCTGGGGAGGACAATTCTGGGCAGAAGGAGTAGCAAATGGAGCTCCTAGGTGGTTCAGTCAGTTAAGCATCCAACTCTTAATTTCAGCTCAGGTCATGATCTCAGGGTTGTGAAATTGAGCCCCATGTTGGGCTCTGGACTGGTTGTGGATCCTCCTTAAGATTTCCTCTCCCTTTCCCTCTGCCTCTACCCCCCTTCTCACTTTCTAAAGAAAAAATAAAAGAAGGAAGAGGAGGAGAAGGAGAAGAAGAAGAAGAAGAAGAAGAAGAAGAAGAAGAAGAAGAAGAAGAAGAAGAAGAAGAAGAAGAAGAAGGAGAAGAAGAGGAAGAGGAGGAGGAGGAGGAGGAGGAGGAGGAGGAGGAAGAAGGAGGAGCAGTAGGGGGGAGGAGAATGGGGAAGAAGAGGAAGAGCGGGAGGTGAAGGAGAATCAGTAGCAAGGGCAATAAATTCCAAGTGATGTGTTGCCTTGACTGATCAGATATTATTAGTAAAGATCCCAGAGCTGCTGGAGTGGAGGGAGTGGAAGGAAAAATAGTTAGGTGGCAGGAGGCCTAACGACATAGCAATACCAACATTCTGATAAAGTCCACTCCATAAGCAAAATTATTAGACAATGAAGGCATTAGCAGTCAAAGTAAGATCCTTTGACTGGATTCAAATAATTGCAAATCAGGCTCTGGAGAAAAAAGCAAGGGAACTAACCACAAGAAACAGAAGTGATATCAAGATTTCAATTCAGCTTAGAAACATTACGGCGTATCAACTGCGATATACAGGTCACTCGTCTAGGACAAAAGAAAGTCAGAGTTGGGTGGCCAGTTTATTATTTCAAGGGTGGTTTTAGTTCTTCAAAGAAAAGGCCAGCATTTAGGTATCTCAAGAAATGTCATAGGTGAGTTCAGAAATGGTGGAATTCTGCAAGCATAAACTGGAGGAAAGATAATGATTGAGGTCCTCAAAATTTGCTTGTTAAATATATTCTACCTACACCTGGAATGAAGTAGCATGTGCTGTTTCTACCTATTTTTTTAGAGGATATTAATGATAGAATTTGAGGAAAAATACATAGATGCATCCCCACATTTTTCAGATTTCATCAGTGTAGACATTATATGAAATGAATGTGTTTCCCGAGATCACTCAGTATCTTAATAGAATCAAAGGCAGAGGCATTGATTTGACAGGAAGGAAAATGAAAGAAGCATCTGTAGAACTTCAATACCTTTGAACTTGGCAATCTCTCCAATATTTATAACTTTCTTGACATCGCCTTTTCAGATGAGCCATTGTTAACAGAGCAGTGGGGAATAGGAAAAGCTTCATACGGGAATCAACTATAAAAGTTTCAAAACAGAGAGGTAGGAAAAATGATATGATGCCTTATAAAGTAATATCTATTCTTTGTCAAATAAAAGCAACCAAATGAACAGGTCAACTGCAAGAGGCAATTATTGTGCAGGAGTATAATCTATGATGAAGATAGGGAATGGATAGTAAAGACTTTTTACATAACTCGTCTTAGCAAGATAGGGAAAGTTGCATGTGAATATATGAAGAGTGAAGCAATTTGAATTGTGTCAGTGAGTTAGTAACATGAGATTTTTTTTTTCTTAAGATTTTATTTATTTGACAGAGGTAAACACAGCCAGAGAGGAAACACAAGCAGGGGGAATGAGAGAGGGAGAAGCAGGCCTCCTGCCGAGCAGGGAGCCCGATGTGGGGCTCGATCCCAGGTCTCCGGAATCATGACCTGAGCCGAAGGCAGTCGCTTAACCAACTGAGCCACCCAGGCGCCCCGAGATTTTTTAAATTACAAGCAGACATGAAATTATCTTTAGAGGTAGACACAACTATGACTTGATCTGATTAATAAAATCAAGCAGAAGTGGTATGCTATGTTTCTTTAAGAACTTTTAGTGTGACTTAAGAAATCACATGATTTGCCATCTCTCCCTCCTTTCTTCTCTCCCCATCTTTTCTCTCCCCCCCTTTTTTCTTTGTCTTTCATAGTAACCATCACTATTTTGGATGTGGCCCCTGGTTTAGACTGTATCCCAGAATAATGATCACATGAAGAAGAGCAGGAATCAAACTGCAATGGAAAAGTAAGAAGAAGGAAAACACCCTCTGACCATTTTTGGCCAGTGATACTTGAGGGGTGCCTATGACTGTGACGTAACTAAGTCTTCACCTGACGTAGAAAATAATATACTCATCATAAGCTGAATATCTCTTAGCATTGAAACAATTTTAATGGTAAAAATATAGGAGAAAGAAGATCATCTAAAAATAAGAATAAATAAATCTGACTCCTAAGATGGCCATTCTTTGATTTAATAAAAGCATCTTTCTACTTAGGTTAGTGTACATCACACCACACATACAGATGTACCACAGCACAGAATAACAATGAAAACAGAAAGACTGAAAGAATAATTTTCTTGGTTGCAGTTTTTTTTTTTATTAAAAAACAAAGGGAAAGAGAATTAGTAATGCCTGTTATCAAAGAAAGAGATTAGATTCAGTGCCAGGAATATTAGAATTGCCATCCAATGCAGACCAAAGTGTGTGTGTGTGTGTGTGTGTGTGTGTGTGTGAATAGAAAAATAATGGAGGAAGGAAAAAAGAAAAAAAAAAGGATGTCATGTCCTCAACAAATGTTTCTGTCTACTTTTTGTTTTATATACTGGTTCTCAAGTATCAAGGTTACTGCTTTCTTTCTCCAATATTTATAGAAAATTCATACAGTTCTAGCTGCAAAGCTGTAAAATTTTGAAAACATAATATAAAACTTCTCAGATCTTTGTATCACTAAGACACAAACACACAGAGCTCAACTAGCAAGTTTTGTGGTATTGAGACTTAGAATATATCCTCATTGGTCTAATGAAAGAGAAATCAAATGGATGCACCATATAACTTTTCTAATAGTACAAATAAAATAAGGCACTGGCGCTCTCAGAGCAGACAAAACAAAACTCCAGTCCTAAAGTTTATAGGCATTCATCCTGGCACTTGTCCTTTGGAACACATGAAAATATATTTTAACTGATAACATGGAGGAAAAGAGCTTTTTCCTCATAAAACATTTTAAGAGTTTCATTAGAGGAAAAGATGTCAGAGCAAGACTGTGATTGTCAGAGAAGCCTTCTCTTCGATG
>PITA01015587.1:0-24245 GCA_004023965.1 Spilogale gracilis
TTTGCCCCTCATGCACCGCAAGTAAGTGAGACCATGCGATACTTGACTTTCTCTTCTTGGCTTATTTCACTCAGCATAATCTCTTCCAGTCCAGTCCATGTTGCTACAAAAGTTGGGTATTCATCCTTTCTGACGGAGGCATAGTACTCCATTGTATATATGTACCACATCTTCTTTATCCATTCATCTGTTGATGGTCCCATTGCCCGTTTTTAACATGACATTTCTACCTCAGCTGTACTTGGTACCCCTGGTCCAGACACCATGTCTTGTACCTTTTCCAGAGAGCAACACCTTGTCTCCACCTCCCATAGTTTTGCCAGTTACAAGGGGTGGTTGCCTGATTACACAGAGTGGGGAAGACAATCAAGGGATCATCTTGAACAGATTGTGGCATTGTTGGCCCCACTTGTAGACATGCCTGGGCCTGTCTTGATAAGAGGGTTCTGCTTGATGTTCCACTAACAGTTTTGGTGTGAGTTTTCTGACATTTTGGAAGATGGGCTCAACAATACAAATACTGTATTGGCCATCTGTTGGAGTCAGTCAGCCAGGAATTTCATTAGTGGGTCTGAGTGATCCTCAATGAGTAGGGAAGAAATTTAGGTAACCTCAAGAAAACTTTACAGTTGGAATCCCGGTGTTTGTTTTTTGTTTTTTAAGATTTTATTTATGTATTTGACGGAGAGAGAGATCACAAGTAGGCAGAGAGGCAGGCAGAGAGAGAGCAGGAAGCAGGCTTCCTGCTGAGCAGACAGCCCGATGCAGGCCTCGATCCCAGGACCCTGAGATCATGACCTGAGCTGAAGGCAGATGCTTAACCCACTGAGCTGCCCAGGCACCCAGAAATCTGGGTGTTTTAATTAAGTACAATGTTATTTCCATTTCTGGGTACTTAATACCAGCTGTGCCAGTGTGTAAGCTTGGGCTGGTTTTTGTGGGGTTTTTTTTGTTTTTTTTTTTTTTTACTTCTTATAAATTTTTTTGTAAAATGGGAGTACCATCTACTTTAATAAAACTCATGTGAGGATTAAGTGGAAACACAAAGCCCTAGCACATAAAAAGCACTCATTTGGTGGTAACCATTATTAGCCAAAATTCTTGAAAAATTTTTGGTTTCTTAAAATTGTCTTTTCCAATTTTTACTGGGATATAATTTACATACCATAGAATTCCCCTTCAGAGTGATTTTTAGTGTATTTAAGAGTTGGGCAACCATCACCACCATCTTTATTTAGGAACGTGTATTGTGATTTTTTCCAGTGTTTCTGGATTGTGGGATTTAGTTAAGGAAATGTTTTTGTTGCTAACTTGTTTCACATTCTCTCTTGCAGGAAAGTTCACATCCTTGGCTCTTTCCAAAACATCAAAATGGCAAGAACTGCCATTTGCAACCTCATTCTGGGTAATAATTTATTCTTTGGGTGTTTTCTCTAGAAAGAAAATAGGGAATTTAGAACTCAAACCACATTTGTACATCCATTCAAATTAAGCATAATGTTAAAGATTGCAAGTAGAAACTCTCAGGAATTGGCAAATATGGGCCCAAAGTAAAAAGGAATATTTTTGCTTAGATTTCATCAGTCTGCTAGAGAAAAGAAAGGATTTATGGGGTTATATTGCTTAAATCTTTACAGCTTTCTCCTGAGATGCGGTAAAAAGCCATTCCAGAATAGCAGGCAGTTTGTTTTATGTTTCAACAAAAAGAGAGCCGCTGATCATCAGTCAACTGATGCACTTAGTTCTGTTTTTTTTATTTTTTGAGATTGAGCGAGCATGAGCGACTGGAAGGAGAGGCAGAGAATCTTAAGCAGACTCTGCAGAGCCCTGTGCAGGGCTCGATCTGATGACCCTGGAATCATGACCTGAGCCAAAATTGACTCAGACACTCAACCAACTGAGCCACCCAGGTGTCCCAGTCCTGTTTTTCAAACTGTGCATCAAAGTCAGTTACAGAATTGTATCAGCTTGCACTAAATGGGATTTTCCATCAGTGCCCAGACTTGACTGACCAGGTTCTTTTTGAAATATTTAGATAACTCGGTATAAAATATTTTTGGAGGCTTTTTGGGTATGATTTATGATTCTTCTGTTGATTTCAGAGAGATCACTGACTGCTTTGCATGTGTATTCTGTATATGTGAGTTTATTTGTATAGCTATGTTTATTTTCCTCTGCAGGGAATCCTCCATCAAAGGTTTATGGCAATATCCGAGCCGTGGCTAGCAGAGCAGCAGATCGATTCTGATTTCAAATCAGACCTTTTGTCTTTGGACTCTAGAGGGAAAAGCCCTTGCCCTCTGCATGTGCTCATGAGAAAACATGCGAAGAATTTTTCAGTCACTTTAAGCCTCCATCACTTCTGTTCTCAGCCAGAAGCATCAGCAGGTTTGGTAATATTCAGACAGCAACTTGAGGATAATTCCCTATCTGAATTTAGTACCATAATTATACTTACACATTAATTATAATTTGTCACTTCATTTTAAATAAAAAAGATTTGCATAGTTATCATTCTCATTGGGAAACTCAAACAGTCCTATATGAATTTATTTATAAATTTATGTAACTTTATGAATTTATAAACATTTCCTGTCTGTGGAGTGTAATTAAAACAGTCAGCTCACAATAACTGCTCTGAATCCTGACTCTTAATACTGGGTGACATGTGGGCTTTTTAGAAGCAGCAGATTGGAGATACTGTTGTGAACAAAGGCTAATCTTTTAACCTATTTTGTAGTTGATAAAATTAAAGACATCACAAGGTTAACGTGAGGAAAGATTTTTACTTTTCAAATAAGCACTCAAAAGTAGCGAGACCTTACTTACCAATGTTTAGGTGAAGGTAAAATGTGGTTAAAAGAATTCAAAAACTTGTTTTAACTAGTGTCTGCCTATTTAAATACTCATTTGGTAATTATTTAAGTATTAATTTTTAAATTAATATTTAAAAATATTAACACTAAGGGCTAGGTAGAATTCTAGAGAATTGAGGCTGTTGGTGGGCAAGGGATAGAAATCACTGTCCTTGTGGAGTTCTTTTATTTCAATAACCAGGGAAGTCAATGTACAAAATATCTAAATTCTGTCAGCAGAGGGGGAGTGCTCTGGAGGAAGAAGAGTGGAGTAAAGGAGACGCAGGTGTAGGAGTATGTTCACATGGGGTGGCCAGGACACACCTGAACAGACCTGGTGCCATCAGCTGTGAGGTCTCTGGTAGGGAAGACAGTACAAAGGTCCACAGCAGCAGCAGGCCCAAAACTCCAGGAACCACAGGAGGCAAAGGCATTAGGAAGCAGGGGAAGAGTGAGTAGTAGTAAAGCAATGAGGTAGGGCTTTGTAGGCTGCTGTAATGATTGGTGTTTTTATAACCAGTGATAAACCAGATTTATCTTTACTTGTGGCTTATAGTCAAATATCAAACATCGGTGTATCAGGGTTTTTTTTTTTTAAATCCAAAAGAAGGAAAAAGGGACTACCTCATGGAAAAAAAAATACCTCATGGCTGTGGAAGCCCCCAAAGACAATTGTGAACACATTCAAGCAAGTTTCAAATTATTTTATTTTCTTATTCATACAGTATGAAGTTTTCTAAAGATCCCACAACATGACATTTCATGCAGAAGTAAAACTAATTCAACATAAACCCCTCCCCCACCCATACTGAAAAAAAAAGGGGAAGAAAAAAAAAAACCCCAACCCTCGTTCCCCAATAAGGAAATAATGTTTGCACTATTTTTTTGTAACGCCAGCCCAAGATATGCACAAGCAAGAGAAATAGAAAGCATTTGCTAAAATATCTGTAACAAATACTTATGTACAAAAATTCACAAAAGACTAGTTCCCCCTTGAAGCAGAGCACATGGCAGTTGACACTGGAACAGATCAAACCACTGGCTGGGATTATAAGCCACGTACTGATCCAGAGGAAGAAAGTTACATGTAGTGGAGATTTTCAGTTTGAACATTAACATTTCCAAAGTTTGGCAACATTATCTTTAAAATTATGCAAATTATGTAAACAAGAGGTACATTTTAAATTGATCTACATGCAAAACTCCATGTCATGCAAGGACACCAAGCACCGGGATTTTTCTCTCACAGACAGAGCCCATGATGTGCAGCACTCAGCTGAAGGAACAGCGATGGCAGGCAGGTGTACCCAATTTAAGATTCATTTACCTTGACTCAACCTGCCCTTTTCCACTCATGATTATAAAACCATTTTTCTAGAAAAACTACAGGGAAAGACTACCCTCCTAGATAGCTAACCAAAACGTTTTCTTCCAGCCAATAGTACCTTTGCAGAGAAGGGAAGGGATACTATCAAGTGGTGGAACATGACAGACTACTTTTATATCACACATTTAGTAAGTTAGCATCCATTACAAATATGGGCAAATCAAGAGAAACCATCATGTACTCTCTATGCCTTGTGGTAAAGAAATTTAAGGTATAAATTTGGATAAAATTTTGCTTTTCTGTGGCATATAAATTAGTAAGACTTGTTCCATTTAAGTCACAGCTATATGTGGGTGTTCAGATACATGCACATTAAGTATCTGTTTTTTAGATGAGCTGCAAGTCTTCTGAAACAGAAGGGAAATTTATGGTTCAAAGGTAAGTTTAAAGACAAACTGTTTACCCACATACTGAAACAAATGAATGGATATCCTAAGTAGTTACATGATTCCTTCAGGTATTAAGAAGTGTCAAATGAAAATCGTGATTGCCTCAGATGGCTTCTGGCCTTTCCACAACTGCTAACTTACATTGACTCAGGGACACTTACTAAATGTAATGGCTCCTAGTTAAGAAATAACGAAGCAGCCACAAGTTCTGTGCAGTTACTGTATGAACATGAGAATGAGCTCTTGGCAGGAGCACTGCACTATACTTTCTCCACAAGCAGAGATGTAGTAAAAGCTGCTCAGCAATGAGGCAGTCCCTGGAAATATATTCATAGGTATAAATAAAATTACAAACTCCTTTGTTACAAAAATGCAATTAAGGTAAATAGGACGTTAACAAATGCTTTGTCAATCTCTCAAAGGAGAAAGCACAGGAAAAGGAAAATAGCTGGCCTAACACCCGGCTCAAATTGTACAATTTCCTATCTATATATAAAACTGTGTGAAATAAAAGTAAGGATGTTTTATGTTCTGCTTGGCACTTTTGTACTCTATCATTTTGTTTCTGAATCAAGTAGATTAAATTAAAGCCAACCTACTACACATATAGAAAGCTAATATATCTATATATAAATATTTACATATGTATATATAGATACTTTCTTGTTATAAAAGATGAAGAAAAATAAATTAAAAAGCCAACCCCTTCCCTTTCTTCACCACATTGATATGCTCTTTTCATGTTGCTGTCCTTCAGACTTTAAAGTGCTACACTGAGTTATTGAGAGAGTAAGAGTTCAATAACACTTAGTTGGCTTCATGAGGCTCGTGTTGGAAAATGTGGCTTCACAGAGAAAAATACTTCCATTTAAATACACAGAGAGCATTGCTGGACGTCTTGAGCAGATCTTCAGAGATGGAGAAGAAAGCAAAAGTGTTGGGTGGTACTCTTTTAAAAGAGTCACACATCTACGACCATCTTTTTGTGGATATCTAGGCCACCTACAACCTGCAACAGAGAAGAACAAATCAAGCTTAACCATGTTTGAAAACTTTACTAGTCTAACCACCTGAACCAAAATTACAATTTAAAATATACACTACTTTAACTATTTTCAGAAGTTGGTTTTGGCTCTTTGTTTTTAAACCTGTACTGCCTCTAGTTAGAATTTTCCTGGCTTTCTCCCAGGGTAGCAGGCATTTTCTTGTGTTCTAGGACAAAAGTTGGCGAACTTTTAAAGGGCCAGAGAGTATTTTAGGCTTTGTAGGCCACACACAATTTCTGTTGCATCTCCTCCTCTCCCCCCCCTTTTAAAAAGACCTTATTTATTACAGAGAGATCACGAGCAGGAGGAAAGGCAGAGGAGGAGAAGCAGACTCCCTGCTGAATGGGCTAGATCCCAGGATCCGGAGATCATGACCCGAGCCAAAGGCAGATGCTCAACCAACTGAGCCACCCAGGTGCCCCTTTCTCCCAGTTTCTTAACACTTTGAAAATGTAAAAAAACTGTTCTAAGCTCAAAGACATACACAACAGGCCATGGGAAGGATCTGACCCACTCTGTAGTTTGCCAATCCCTGCATTTATAGTTTAATATTAAGTAATAACCAGAAGTTAGCATAAAAATTTATCCACAAAATCCAAATATGGGCTTAACTGTCAGTCTAATTCTAGAAGGTATTAAAAAGTACCAAATGAATAAAATTTCCTGCACATTATTTTCCCCATGGGTTTTAAGACAGGGAGAGTTGTTACAGACACCTCAATGAATAATGAATAATCTATAAGTGTAATTACTGGTATTATCTGGAGAACAGATTCTATTAAGTACAAAGTAAGTATGTAAGTCATAAATGTTCACAGCTTGATGAATTTCCCAAATAAACACCCAAGTAACTAGCACCCAGATGGTCACCAGGACTCTTCCATGGCCCCTCTTCCAGCCGTCTCCCTTCTCCTGCCCTACCACACACACACAGGGAGCCACTACTGTGACTCTAACCTGGATTAGTTTGAGGAGATATTTTTCATACGTGACTTGTTTCACCAAACATGTTCCTGATAATCCATGTTGTTCTGTATAACTGCATCTGTATTATTTTTCAATTTAAATTTATTTTAAAAGTTCATCTGAAAAATACCACTTAAACAGCCAATTGGTGCACAACTTCTGCTATGAAATACCGGTTTGCTGTGCTGCCCTCATTCTCTGTGTCCTTTTACACAGATGATCATTTAGACTTTTTGGCTATTATTATTTCCCTACTGGTCTCCAAATAACATTCCTATGTGGCCTTCTCTTGGATTTAAAGTTGCAGGCACTATCCAAATTTCCCACCACACAAGAGGAAGATTTAGCTCTTAAATCACATATCCCTCCGATTTATCTCCTACCCCATATACTTCCCACCACATCCTTCCAATAGTACCATCTTCTTTTTGATTACACAGAAATTCAGCATTTTAATTATGACTATATAAAATACTATTTATAGCAAAGCAGAACTGCATACTGCAAACGTTTTGCTACAGTTAACATTTTTCCTTTGCTGGATATTGTAAATATTGCACTAATTCAATCTCAAACTTTTGTTCTAAATATGTTCAAGTATATGATGTAATTCTATCAATTTTATTATCTTGAAATCATTCCCAGAGCTTTCCACCCTGCTGCAATCTAGGCCTGTCATCTCTGGACCTTGATTCACCATGCCAGAAATTTCCTTCTCTCATGTTGGACCCTCTGCTTCCTAGACCCCTCATTATCTTTTTTGATTTACAACCTTACTACAGTGGGAGCACATCTAGTAGTTTTCCAAAAAGGGAGGCCGTGCAGTATCAGAAAATGTCTTCATTCTTCCATCTAGTTTGAGTCTCTAGAGAATTCTAGTTTGGAAATAACTGTCCCTCAGAATTGCAAAGGCAATGCTCCATTGTCTTCGAGCTTCCTACTTTGCTGCTGAGAAATCTGCTGCCCTGATGATGTTTGAGTCTGTATAAAGGCCCCTCCCCATCACCCTTCCACCCCTGGTCTTTGGAAGTTGGTATGACCATCTCTGTTTCCCAGTTTAAAATTTCATGACATTGTGCCTAGTCCCAGAGTATTTTTATATAATATGCTAGGTACTCAGTAATCCTTTCAGTCAGGAAACAGTACTTTGGTTCATTACATTTGATTCCTCTTTAATGACTTCCTTCCCTCCATTTATTTTCTCTCTGGAAATCCTAGCATTCAGGTGTTAAGACTTCCTGCAATGGATCTCTAAATTTCCAAGAACTCTCATATATTATTATCCAAGTTCTAAGGATTATATATAATATACTGATATTATATTCCTGAGAATGACAGATTTTTGTTTTACTTTCAGAGGTATCAAAATGGAATATGCTTGTCTTTACTTAATCTCCCTACCCCAACCCTCACCCCCAAATCTATGCCTCCTGTTTCCCAGCCTACACTCTACTTCACCTTCTCCAATCTCCCACTACAGAGCGGGAGGGTATGAAGAGTAGGAAAGGAGATCTAGTGAGCTAAATGCTCCTTAAGCAGACTAAGCCATTCTGTTTTTAGCCTCATCTTCATCCCCACTTTAACTTATTTTGTGCCACCAATTTCTGAGCCTTTCAGGGATTCTCCCTATAAATCAAGTTGCTTCTCAGCTTTCTAGTTGATGGCTTAGAATTCATTTTTTTCTCCTGTTAAGTCAGCTTACTGACTGATAAGCTGCTGAATCTAGTTATCTTCCCTACTATCTCTTTGTCCCGGGGGCTCATAAGCCTTTACTTTTTATTTTCACTGGAGTTTGAGGAGCAAGCAAAGATACATACAGTTGAACAGCACAGGGCTTAGGGATACCAACCCCACTGTGCAGTCAGAAATCCATGTGTAACTTCTGACTCTCCCAAAGCTTAATTATTAATACCCTACTGGTAGCTGAAAGCCTTGCCATTAACATAAACATCTTGTATGTTTTATGTACTACATACTGTATGACATGAAGTAAGCTAGAGAAAACATTAAAATTACAAGACAAAAAACATGTATAGTACTTTGTAAAAAAACAAACAAACCTGCACATACATGGCCAAGTGCAGATGAAACTGTTGTTCAAGGGTCAGTTGTACATGTATTCAGGTCAACCCCAACTTTAACCCTGTCACTGATCATTTTTATTTTCTGTGTATATTAACTATTCTGAAATTTTAAACGTGTTCCATCTTTCATTGCTATAGCTTGAGAAATAAGAATCTAAAAGTACTCAATAAAACCAGTTATGGTTTGTTTGATTGATGTTCGGAAAAGTTGGTTTAAACACATTTTTCTACACTCAACTATGCTCCTCAAAAATACAAAAGCAGTTTATCACAAATACTAGAAATGAATTCAAAGCATACCTTATGTCTTTGTTTCTATACCTGAAGATGTATTTTAATTTCCTTCCACTGACAAGTGATTTATACGTAATTTTAATTTACATTTTATATTTAATAAATATAAACGGAGTCTTCACCTCTATACATCTCTTCCATATCACTCTGGGCAAGAGTTTTCCATTTTATTTGGTCCTTGAAGGCTTAGGATTTCTTCTTTTCTTCCTTTAAAAGCTGGCTAGGCTACTATCTCTGCTGCCACTACCAGGCTTGGTCTCATGTCACACTCACTCTGGTACGAGTCATTCCATGATCTCTAGCAATGAGCAGCCAGCCAGAGGACAAACCCTTGCAGGAGTATCACCAGGCAACAGTTCAAAGTCTCCAATCTCACGCTTAACTCTTTTTTCCCCCTAATTTATTTTTACTTAAATTCAATTAACATATAGTGTATTATTCGTTTCAGAGGTACAGGTCAGTGATTCCTAAGTCTTACATAACACCCACTGCTCATTACATCATGTGCCCTCCTTAATGTCCATTACCCAGTTACCTCATCCCCCCACCTCCTCCCCTCCAGTAATCCTCCGTTTTCTATGATTAAGAGTCTCTTCAGAGTCTGTCTCCCTCTCTGATTTTTCTCATTTTATTTTCCCCACCCTTCCCTTCCCTATGCTAGTTTTTTCTTAAATTCCACATGAGTGAGATCATATAATTGTCTTTCTCTGACTTATTTCACTTAGCATAATACCCTCGTTCATCCACATTGTTGCAAATGGTGAGATTTCAATTATTTTAATGGCTAAATAGTATTGTATATGTGTAACATATCTTCTTTATCCATTCATCTGTCAGTGGACATCTGGGCTCTTTCCATAGTTTGGCTGTTGTGGACACTGCTGCTATAAACACTGGGGTACAGGTGTCCCTTCAGATCACCACATTGGTATCCCTGGCCTAAATACCTGTTGGGGCAATTGCTGCATCACAGGGTAGCTCTTATTTTCAGCTCTTTGAGGCGCCTCCATACTGTTTTCTAGAGTGGCTGCACCAGCCTGCATTCCCAAGTGTAGGAGGGTTCCCCTTTCTTAGCATCCTCAACCAACATGCCATTCTGACCCGTGTGAGGTGGTATCTCATTGTGGTTTGATATGTATTTCCCTGGTACCAAGAAATGTTGAGCATTTTTTCATGGGTCTGTTGGCCATTTGGATGTCTTCTTTGCAGAAATGTCTGTTCATGTCTTCTGCCCATTTCTTGATTGGCTTATTTGTTCTTTGGATATTGAGTTTGTAAGTTCTTTACAGATTTTCGATACTACCCCTTTATCTGATTAAAACATTGGCAAGTATCTTCTCCCATCCTGTGGTTGTCTTTTGGTTTTGCTGACTGTTTCCTTTGCTGTGCAAAAGCTTTTTATCTTGATAAAGTCCCAATAATTCATTTTTCCCTTTCTTGATTTATTTGGGTCCTTTCTCTTTTCTTTTTGATAAGTCTGGCCAGGGGTTTATCAGTCTTGTTAATTCTCTCAAAGGACCAGCTCCTAGTTTTGTTGATCTGTTCTACCGTTTTTTAGTTTCTATTTCATTGATTTCTGCTCTAATCTTTAAGTCTCTTCTCCTGCTGGATTTAGGCTTTATTTGCCGTTCTTTCTCCAGCTCCTTTAGGTGTAGGGTTAGGTTGTATATTTGAGACCTTTCTTTTTTCTTGTGAAGGGCTTTTATTGCTATAAACTTCCCTCTTAGGACCATCTTTGCTGCATCCCAAAGATTCTGAACGGTTATGTTTTTGTTTTCATTTGTTTCCATGAATTTTTAAAATTCTTCTTTAATTACCTGGTTGATGCATTCAATCTTTAGTAGGATGCTCTTTCGCCTCCGTGCATTTGAGTTCTTTCCAAATATTCTTGTGACTGGGTTCAGTTTCAAAGCATTGTGTTCTGAAAACATGCAGGGAATGATCCCAGTCTTGGTACCCATTGAGAGCTGATATGTGACCCAGCATGTGATCTATTCTGGAGAATGTTCCATCTGCACTCGAGAAGAATGTGCATTCTCTGTTGCTTTAGGATGGAATGCTCTGAATATATCTGTGATGTCCATCTGGTCCAGTGTGTTATTCAAAGTCCTTATTTCCTTGTTGATCTTCTGCTTAGATGATCTATCCATTGCAGTGAATGGGGTGTTAAAGTTCCCAACTACTGTTATATTATTGATCTGTTTCTTTAATTTGTTATTAATCGGTTTATGTAATTGGCTGCTACCATGTTAGGGCCATAACAACTGTTAGATCCTCCTCCTGGATAGACCCTTTAATTATGATACAGTGTTGTTCCTCATCTCTCACTACAGTCTGATTTAAAATCGAGTGTCTGATATACGAATTGCCATCCCAGCTTTCTTTTGATGTCCATTAGCATGATAAATGGTTTTCCACCCCTCACTTTCAATCTGAACGTGTCTTTGGGTCTAAAGTGAGTCTTGCAGAGAGAATATCAATAGGTCTTGCTTTTTTATTCAATCTGATACCCTATGTCTTTTGATTATGGCATTTATCCATTTACGTTCAGAGCAACTACTGAAAGATATGAATTTAGTGCCACTGTAATACCTGTAAAGTCACTGTTTCTGTGAATTGTCTCTGGTCCCTTCTGGTCTTTGTTATTTTGGTCCCTCTCCTTGCTTAAAGGATCCCCCCCTTTAATATTTCTTGCAGGCAGTTTAGTGATCACAAATTCTTTTAGTTTGTGTTTGTCCTGGAAGCTTTAGAGCTCTGCTATTCTGAAGGACATACTAGCTGGAAAAACTTTTCTTGGCTGCATATTTTTCTCATTTAGTACCCTGAATATATCATGCCAGTCCTTTCTGGCCTGCCAGGTCTCTGTGGTTCAGTCGGCTGCCAATTTAATATTGGTTAGTTTACTGCACCTTGTAGGTTATACACTTCTTGTTCTGGAGCTGCTTTCAGAATTTTCTCTTTGTCTCTGAGATTTGCAAGTTTCACTATTATACATCTGGCTGATGATTTTTTTAAAAGATTGTATTTATTTATTTGACAAAGAGAGAAACACAGCTAGAGAGGGAACACAAGCAGGGAGAGTGAGAAAGGGAGAATCCCGCCGAGCAGGGAGTCCAATGTGGGGCTCGATCCTGGGACTACAGGATCATGACCTGAAAGCAGATGCTAAACGAATGAGCCACCCAGGCGTCCCTGATCTATTTTTACTGATTTTGAGGAGGATTCTCTGTGCCTCCCAGACTTGAATGCCTGTTTCTTTCCCCCAACTGGGTCAGTTCTCAGCTAAAATTTGCTCCAATATACCTCTGCCCCTCCACCCACCTCTTTCTTCCTCTTCTTCTGGGATCCTAAATATTCTAATGTTTTCACTTTACGGTATTACTTATCTCTCAGACTATCTCATGATCCAGTACTTGTTTATATCCCTTTTTCTCACCTTCTTTATTCTTCATTTTTGTCTTCTATATCACTAATTCTCTTCTGCCTTATTATATTAGTAGTTATAGCCTCCATTTTTTATTATCTCATTAATAGACTTTATTTCGACTTGATTCGATTTTAGTTTTTTTAATTTCAGAAAGAGATTCTCTAGCGTCTTCTATGCTTTTTTTCAAGCCCTGCTACTATTTTTATAACCATTATTCTGAGCTCTAGTTGTGGTATCTTACTTATTGATTAGGTCCCTGGCAGTCAGTACTGCCTCCTGTTCTCTTTTTTGAGGTGAGTTTTTCTGTCTTGTCATTCTTGCAGCAAGTGGTCACTTTTCTATTTGTAGAATTGCAGCAATTCTTTTTTTTTTTCCTAAAGATTTTATTTATTTTGACAGAGAGAGAGATCACAAGTAGGCAGAGAGGCAGGCGGAGAAAGGGGAGTAAGCAGGCTCCCTGCTGAGCAGAGAGCCCAATGTGGGTCTCGATCCCATGACCCTGAGATCATGACCTGAGCTGTAGGAAGAGGCTTTAACCCACTGACCCCCCCCCCCAGGTGCCCTCAGCAGCAATTCTTTTCTTAGATCTCTGGCTGAGTTCGTAGGTGTAATAACTATCTAGCTCAATTCCTGGGACCAGACAAAACTAAGGTCTTCTACTCCTCCACCATCTTGGACTCCTCCCACTCCTACTCAAGCTTAACTCTCTTCCAAAAAGACCCTGTCTGTTCTTTAGAGTACCGTCTTACTTTTTGAAACAACATGCAGACAGCATTCCCTTGAGATGAAGGAAGGTACTTAAAAGGATATGAACTTCTACTTTAATTCCCCAAAGTAACAACTTTGGTCCTTACGTGACATACAACCACAACTTGTTTTTGTGTGGTCTAAATAAAAAATGGAAAGAAAAGGTAGGAGGGAAATCTTTCTATAGAAGCATCCAATAATAACTGAAAAATTTCAAAACCTTTTTGTTATCTTTGCCTCCCATTCTGGATCCTCTAGCATGTCTAGCTTTTAGTTAAAACTCCTTATAACACATCAAAAGGCTAGTATCTTTGCTTTAGGGGCAAAGTAGTGAAAGAAGATGAGTGGTTGTGTTGCTGTTTGGAAGCAGTAGTGGTGGCAAAACCCTGGATGTACTGAAGAAAGGCAATGAACTGGAAGGTAACTGTGACCCCAGTTTCTACCTTGAGTTAGTTTTCTTAGGGCTCCTCATAACCTCGTGCCCTTACCCTACCACACAACCAGCCATCAATGGCTTGGGAGAGGGAGAGGGGTAGAATCACTGTTTACACTGCCTCACTGATAAGCCTAAGATGTATGGGGATTCCATTTCTGTTGTCCTCATGAAGCCCACCTTCCAGATGCCTGGCTGAAACTCAGGAACACATACCTTCCACAAGGGTTTTCAAACATATTTATTTTTAAATAAATCTTAAGAATACACCTTGGCTGTAATTAGGGGGACTGCCAACAGTAAGTAAAAGTCGTTAGTACCATTCTTGTGGTGTATCACCAGATAATCACTGGGAATATGAATTCCTGAGAATAAGAATTGTTATTAACATTTAAGAACTCTGAATACAGGCCATTAGGCAAAATAAAATATATAAATTTTTAGGGCAAAAAATGTATAAGGAATTCTCTAGTAAGTAGTTTTGTAAGTGTTTTTAAAACCCGACTGTTGGAAGAACCAACTCTTTTGTACTTACGGCACAGAATTCTTCAAAGGATATTCTTCCATCTCCATCCTTATCTGCATTTATTATGGTTTTGTCTACAATTTGCTGTAACTGTGTATCTTTCAGATTGTTCCCCACCATCATCTTCAGCACCTGGAAGAGTTCCCCATTGGAAATATAGCCATCTTTATCCATATCATAGATACGGAAAGCAACTAAAAAAAAAAAAAAAAAAAAGAGTAAGGAGAATCAATGACAGTTATAAGGCAACCACAAGTAAATACTTGAGGAAGAAAAAAGTAAGCTATCAAATCTCTAGAATTAGAACTATGATGATGGCTCCTTCCCACATTTGATCTTGCCTCTAGGAACAGTTAAACACAGCTGGGTAAGAGTATGGGCTTTGGAGTCAAGAGTGCTTGGCCAGGGCGCCTGGGTGACTCAGTGGGTTAAAGGTCATGATCTCAGGGTACTGGGATCGAGGCCCGCATCGGGCCCTCTGCTCAGTGGGGAGCCTGCTTCCTCCTCTCTCTCTGCCTGCCTGTGATCTCTCTGTCAAATAAATAAAAACTTAAAAAAAAAAAAAAAAAAGTGCTTGGCCAATTAGCATACCCTAGGGTTAAGTTATTTAGCCTTGCTACGCTTCAGCTTCTATACATAAAATTGTGACTCGTAACAGTTACAACCTCCCAGGTTCTTTAGAGTACTTTATGGGCGCCTGGGTGGCTCAGTGGATTAAAGCCTCTTCCTTCAGCTCAGGTCATGATCTCAATCCTGGGATTGAGGCCTGCATCCGGCTCTCTTATCAGCAGGGAGCCTGCTTCCTCCTCTCTCTCTGCCTGCCTCTCTGCCTACTTGTGACCTCTCTCTCTGTCAAATAAATAAAATCTTTACAAAAAAAAAGAGTACTTTATGATGACAAATAATACATGTGAATTGCTTAGAATAGTGTCTGAAACATGACAAAAGTTCAACAAATGATAGTAATTGCTATTACTATTATTCTCCTTTGTATTAAACTTCATTTACAAAGGATGTCTGCATATATCCTATGCCTCAGAGAACTGTTATTAAATAAAATGTCTCTCTAGTTAAGAGCTGAATACCTTACAAAGGTATAAGATGTTCATTATAACAGAGACTGCCTACATATAACCAAAATAGTAGACTTCTGGCTAAATAGGTATATAAACTAACCTAATCACATTAGAACATTTCTTCACACTTTCATCAAAAAGTCTCTTACCCAAGACACACAGTTTACATAGCTGTTTTCAGTAGAAGAAAACTGTTTTGTTTCTATCCAACTAAGCAAGCAACAATGACTTTTTTTTAAAAAAACACTAGTTGTAAATGTCCTAAAAGGACTTTCTCCAGAATATAAAATTGCTGTTAAATGTATTAAGGATCTAAAATAAAGACATCTTTTTTAATATCTTAAAAGATTGTAATATAGTATAGGCTAGTAGTGGCATTAAGAGGGAGAATAAACTCAGTGAAGAAAAATACTTACACCTCAACTTCTGTTCCTTATCTCCTTTGACACTGAACTGAGAGACCCCCTCAATGAATTCTGAATAAGAATAGAAAGTGTTTACAAATCAGAAGTTTCTATTTTTAATATAGAAAAATACATACCCCCCCACCTACAGATTCACATATCCATAAAAAAGATGTTTCCTTGCTGCAAAGGAAAGTATTACTAAGCAGTGTTTTAAACTGGAAATACCAAATTTGAAACTTCAACAAGATTCTATATATATATATTTTTAAAATCTGAACTTAAGAGTTCTCTAAGGTCAAATCAATTTGAACAATATTTATATTAAGTAACAGCTTACCATTAAAAGACACATTCTTTAAGCTATTTCTTTTTCAAATCTAACTATAAAAGGGAGGCTTTTAAGAAAAAGATCAAGCCCCATGTCCGTTCTCTGCTCAGTGGGGAGTCTGTTTCTCCTTCTCCCTCTGTGCTTTCTCTCACCCCCCTCTCAAGCAAATAAATCTTTTAAAAATAAAAAGATCATAGGACACCTGGCTGGCTCAATAGGTAGGCAGTACATGTGACTTTGGTGCTGAGGTTTTAAGTTTGAGCCCCCCCCCCGCCCCACTGGGTGTAGAGATGACTTAAAAACAAAATCTTTAAAAAAGGAGGAATGGGGGCGCCTGGGTGGCTCAGTTGGTTAAGCGACTGCCTTCGGCTCAGGTCATGATCCTGGAGACGAGGGATCGAGTCCCACATCGGGCTCCCTGCTCCTCCCTCTCTCATTCCCCCTGGCTTGTGTTCCCTCTCTGGCTGTGTTTCTCTCTGTCAAATAAAATCTTTAAAAAAAAAAAAAAAGGAATGTATTATAAAAAGATTATGTATTGTTTGGGGTTTTAAAAATTGTTTTAAGTCATCTCTATACTCAACATGGCGCTTGAACTCATGATACCAAGGTCAAGAGTCTCATGTTCTTCTGACTGAGCCAGCCAGGCCCTGATTATACATTGTTTTGCCAGAACAAAAGTTATTTTGAATTTATAGTTCCAAAATTCAGACCCATTTAAATAAAGTCTTGTGGAAATGATCCCTTTTCCTCACTGCCTGCAAAACATTTAAGTCATAAAATCAGCTTTAGATCCCTCTTCATTTAAAATTCAGTTCCTGGAACGAAAATAACAAAATCTATTGATGAGAAATCATAGAATCAAATATAAATTTTTGTACCATGGTAATATTAGCAAAAGGACTACCATTTTACATAAAAATCTAGATTAAAATAATCCTCTGTATAATGCTCAAATCCTTATTACTATACCTCAATTTATATTGGTCAGTAAAAGTCTCATTCTTTAAAAAGAAGTTTTCTAAAAATGCAGTTCTGGGGTACCTGGGTGGCTCAGTTAAACATCTGCATTCAACTCAAGTCATGATCCCAGAGTTCTGGGTTCAAGTCCCATGTCAGGCTCCCATCTCAGCTGGGAGCCTGCTTCTCCCTCTCTCCCTCTGCCACTTCCCCTGCTTGTGCTCGCTCTGTCAAATAAATAAAATCAAAAACGCAGTTCTAATATTGTT
The DNA here is from genome assembly GCA_004023965.1 of Spilogale gracilis. Taxonomy (NCBI): domain Eukaryota; kingdom Metazoa; phylum Chordata; class Mammalia; order Carnivora; family Mephitidae; genus Spilogale; species Spilogale gracilis. The sequence continues at coordinate 17,192 of PITA01015587.1, forward strand.
TCCCTAGAGTAAGAGTAATTTTCTAAAAACAAAATACTAATTTTTTTTTTTTTTAGCTTTCCTTACAGGACAGTTTCATCACTTATGAAACAGTAGAACATCTTTTTACTGTAACAGTAAATGAAACAGTAAAAAGATCTTAGTTCATTAAGGTTCACATACCATAGATTCTGAGAATTTAACAATTATATGATCACCAATAAATACATTTTTAAAAAACTAAACTTGTCAGACATTTTCATACACAAAACCTTAAGATTAGTCATAGATTTCATGACTTGTTAAATTTTAAAAAATGACTTTCTTACCTTTAAAGTCTACTTCTCCATTCCCATCTGTGTCAAATATATCTATTACTCGCTGTACTAAAGGATTCTGTTGTAACTCAGGCAAAGACATGAACTCTTCCACACTCAAAGAACCCGAATTGTCCAAGTCGAGCTTCTTAAATCTCTTTCCTAGCCTTTTAATTTCATCAGCATCAACTAAAAGCAAACCAAAAGCAGCAGCAAGATTTACAAATGCTTTTAGGAAAATTACAAGGGAAAAAAAATCCAACAGTTAATCAATAGTTTAATTTCTACTTTAATTAAAAGTTACATATATTATTAATTCCTTATAACAGAGAAAGTCATAGCATTTTTATTTGGTAATAGCTTTTTGTTTGCCTGCCCCTGCCACAGCACACAACCGACTATATACTACACCAAGATATTACAAGATTGCAAAGCTAGGCTGATCATGGAAGTCAGGTGATTCTCACTAGGCAGACTAAAAATCAAACCAAAACATCTTCTCACTTATCTTTTTATTTAAAGTTTAATTTATTTCTAATAATTCATGGTTTGAATGTGGTTCAAAATTCAAGGCCTCCCTCCTATCCCACCCTGTAGATACCCAATTGCCCTCCTAAGAGGCAGTGTTGCAAGTTTCTTGAATACTCTTCCAGAGATACTCTTAGCAAGTATGAGCAAATAAAATACAGGTCTTTTACTTTTTTTTAACCTAAAGAACACAGCCAACAAACTTCACTTTTCAGTGTTTTTAAAGAAAAGCAACAAATGTTTGCATTAGTTTGTAATTACTCTATTAGGTCTCTTAGCAGCACATACATTCCTGAAAAAGATAATTTTCTTCTAAATTACATTACTGTTTTTATTCCTTTAAGAAATCAAACCAACTCATACAAATAATTTTAATCAACAGAAATACAAATATGTTAAAAGATATAACTTCCTAGAAGAAATTTTTAAAAAATTAACAAGTCAAATGTTATGCAGCCCAAGAGTATATATGTATTACAGCCCACAATATTAGAGACTGAGACTGCAAACTGTTTTTGAAAATTCAAATATATAGGAAATTAAAAGTTAGGGGTGCCTGGGTGGCTCAGTCCTTAAGCATCTGCCTTCAGCTCAGGTCATGACCCAGAGTTCCAGATCCAGCCACACTGGGTTCCCTGCTCAGCAGGAAGCCTGCTTTTCCCTCTTTGACTCTCCCTACTTGTGTTCCCTCTCTATTGTGTTTCTCTGTGTCAAATAAATAAAATCTTAAAAAAAAAAACAAAACTTAAAAGTTAGACTTTAAATATAAAAATATCTTAAAATGGAATAAAACTATATCTGAACCACTGAAGCACAAACTGTATAGGAGTTCATATGCACTTGGTAAAGGAAGTTATGTCACTCAGTAGAGCACAGAAATGTCAGTGGTGTGGAGGGACTTTTCCTCATATGGAAGAAGGGAAAAGAAGCAAGTTTTTTCAAATTAAAGACCAAGTCTTGATAAAATAAAACCTCAAGGCTTTCCCAACATTGTTATCTGGGGAAAAGTACAGTAACAAACGAACAAGCTGCAAAGATATTTCCTCATGTCTCCACCTCCGTCCCTCCCCACCACCAAGCCTCAAAACGCAATTAACAGGTGACTGTACCCTGGCTCGTTATTTAATTTTTACAAAATTAGTTTCTGCTGAAGCAGATGTCCTCAAGGACCTTGAGGAAAATCCAAAATAGGAAGTATGAGTCCTAGTTTAAGGCTATTAAATGAATTGCTGTGGTGCTTAATACAAATACCAGAGGTTATTTGTGCTAAAATTTTTAAGACCATGATACTTTTTCTGCGTCCTGTTATAAAGATGCATAACGAGTGGTCTATCCAATTTGTACTTACCTCAGACATGTGATTTTTGCAAGATTTAAGGTTTGCAAGAATACATACATTTTACTGTAACAGAAATGCCCTTAATGATTCATCTAAACACTGCTTCCAACAGCAAAATACACACTCCATAAACACATCAACCACAGAGAGCCTTTTATCTCTCTATTAAAGAGTATTCCTTTTTAAATGAACAGATGGTAAAAGCAAACTATTCAAATAAACCTTATTTTCTAATTTTCTGTGATGAAACTGGATACTCTTAGAGGAAAAAAACTTAAAAGTCCCTCAAATGCTTTTCATTTATTTACATGTCTCCCGTGCCACTTCAGACCAAAAAGACCACTTCTTTTTTATATGTACATTACATATAAAATGTGTACTACATATAAAATGTGCTCAATAAATGTTTTAAATAAGTATTCTAAGGGTTTCAGACTTAAATCTTACTGATCAAAATGCGATCAGAATTTAGAGTGAAACTACTTACCTCGTCAGACCAATTAGCAAACCTTTCAGAACAGTTTCTCCAAGTTCACAGATTTTGCTGAAAGCTACTCTCCTCTCTCTACATACCAAGGATGAATTAACTACCAAGGATGAATTAACTACTTTTCTCTAGTAATCTTTAGTTTTGCCTTAGTTTACAGCAACAAACCAGAAAAGGTGATGAGGAAATTGAACATAATGGATCACTGAAGTATATCACAAGTGGAAAAGGAAAGATGACACGTGTCCACCAACAGCATCTCATTTAGCAATATCTCTAGAGTGTATCATTAATTGGAAAGAACAAAGGCAGAAACGTAGCACCATACAGATACTTAGAACCCATTTACTAAAGCTGGGACATAAGTAAGTTTATCAAATCACATTATGAAACTGAAAACTGAGGTGAAGGATAATTGTTTAAATTACCCAGAAAACCCCACTAATCCAGAAGAAAGCATTCCAGTCTTGACAAATGAAGAAATATTAATAAAGATAAATCATAAACCATCAAATAAACAGAATTCTTTATATTGCCAACAGTAACCTTTTATTTTATTTATTATTTATTTATTTGACAGAGAAACACAGCTGGAGAGGGAACACAGCAGAGGGAGTGAGAGAGGGAGAAGCAGGCCTCCCGCCGAGCAGGGAACCCGATGTGGGGCTCGATCCCGGGTCTCCAGGATCATGACCTGAGCCGAAGGCAGTTGCTTAACCAACTGAGCCACCCAGGCGCCCCCAACAGTAACCTTTCTAAAAGGCACATTTGGCCAAACTGCTAGCTCCTGTCTTGTGCTTACAATTTGTAGTGGCTTCCTAATATAATCAGAACAAAAAAAAATCTAGATATTTAGCCTCAATTTAAATTTCCATCGTTCTTTTCCTCCATTATTTTACCTTAGTTAGCTACAATGCCCTCAGCACAGTTGTTCAGATAGCATAACATTTATGCCTCCATTTCCTTATATACCCTCTACTGTAATATCCTTCCCTGAACTCTCCATTTAGGAGACCCCAATCAATTCTTCACTGATTAAAAAGGGATATGAACTCTATGCCCTATAGTTATTAAGTACCATTAATTCATTCTCTGGCAAAAGTCCTTAAAGCAACATTTAAAACCATTTTCTGTCTTTTGCTTTAAATATCTCATATGATATAAAACAGTTGATACCTATTCTGGATGAGTAGTTACAACTTTCCTCAAAGGCAAAGCTACATGCTAGAGATCACACTTTAACAAAAACTGGCTTTTTAAAGCCCTTGAAGTAATAAGACCTGGAGGGAATGAGTGCTATGTAATTTCCTATGGACCACCATTCTCACACATCCCTTGCAACCAAAACTCACCCTGAGATTCTTTAAGAAACCAGTTTAATTTGAATGAAGGCATTATATCTACTCTCCAACCACCCATTTATTTCCTCCTTCCTGTCCCTTCCTTCCTGCTTGCCTCACTATGGTAAGACACAGACTACTTAGTACTACTTAACTATAGTTGAGGCTAGCTGAACAACTGGAGGACTCTGTACCTAAATAATTATAGTATTTTTAAATAGCCTAGAAGGCAATGCCATAAATACTTTTTAAAGCCAAGATTGAAGAAAGCTAGTTTTCAAAAACATATGGTAAAAATAGTTTTAGGTATTGAACAAAGTGATTGATTTGGTCTTTACTGTCTATCAGAGAAGCAGTTATTTGGCACTTCCACTGGCCAGCACTCCTGAGATGTGTTGCAGGATTAAACATATGCTCAAGTATGAAAAAGCATCTCAGTTCTTGAAATATGATGAACATTCAGCAATCTTCTACAAATTAGGCACAGATCTCTGAAACAGAGTAAACCCACTGTGGTAGTACTGTTCAATATTTAAATATTTGTTTAAATATTAAAGAACAAATTCCAATTTTGGGTACCAACTTTCCTCAAAGATTTTTTTTAGGGGTGCCTGGGTGGTTCAGTCGTTAAGCGTCTGCCTTTGGCTCTGGTCATGATCCCAGAGTCCTGGGATCGAGTTCTGTGTTGGGCTCCCTGCATGGCAGGTAGCCTGCTTCCTTCTCTCTCATTCCCCCTGCCTGTGTTTTCTCTTTCTGTGTTTCTCTCTGTCAAATAAATGAAAAAAAAAATTTTTTTTCTACTGCTTGGGATCATACTCCCTTAAAACAGATGAACAAGGAGGGGAAAAAAAACTCATCCTTATCTTGTGTCTCAGAGATACTCGTTTTCATGTTTTGCAAAGTTAAATCATATTATTTTTCTTTTTGTAAGGATACCTTTGGAAAAACTATCACTTTTATTTTTTTTTTTAGATTTTATTTATTTATTTGAGAGAGAGAGAGAGATATCACAGGCAGGCAGAGAGAGGAGGAGGAAGCAGGCTCCCTGCCGAACAGAGAGCCTGTTGTAGGCCTGGATCCCAGGACTCTGAGATCATGACCTGAGCTGAAGGCAGAAGCTTTAACCTACTGAGCCACCCAGGCACCCAGGACTCTCACTTTTAATAGCTGAAAATGCCCACCTATTCAACTTACATTATACAAAGTACTAAAATAAAGAATCTAAAGAAGTCATATATATCATTCTCTAAAATTTAAGCAGGACATTAAAAAAGTTGATTTTTTTCATTAGGTTTTATAAATATAAATAAAATATATATTTTACATATTTATAAAATAACAAATAAAACACCAAATTAAACTGCTGAGACCTTACCCAGATCAATGTACCCTGACTATACTCATGGATAAAGGTGAAATCTAGATGGTTACTAATTTTAACAAGTGATTTCAGGAATCTTATTAACACATAAAATAATTAAGAATTTGCTTTTAGAGAGCCCATTTGGCTACAGTTAATTTTATTTTTTGCATTGATTTGTGGGGGTTTTTAATTCCAATATAGTAACATAAAGTGTTATATTAGTTTCAGGTGTACAATATAGTGATTCAACAATCCCACACATTACCCAGTGCTCATTACAAGTGCACTCTTGAATCCCCATCACCTATTTCCCCCATCCGCCTACCCACCGCCTCTCTGGTAACCATCAGTTCTCTAGAGTTTAGTGTCTTGTTTCTTGGTTCAGGTCTTTTTTTCCCTTTGTTCATTTGTTTCTTAAATTTCACATATAAGTGAAATTGTATGGTATTTGTCTTTCTCTGACTTCTTTATACTCTCTGGTTCCATCCATGTTGCTGCAAATGGCAGTTTCATTCTTTTTATAGGAACAGTATTCCGCTGTATATATAGACCATCTCTTTATCCATTCATTATTAATGGACACTTGGACTCCTTCCATACTTTAGCTATTGCAAATAATGCTGCAATGGACACAGCAGTGCATGTATCCCTTTGGTGTTTTTGTATTTGAGGGGTACATACCCAGTAGTATAATTACTGGACTGTAGGGCTATTTTTAACCTTTTGAGGAACCTCCATGTTTTCGCACTGGTGCCTGCACCAGTCTGTGTTCCCCTCAACAGGGCAAAAGGGTTCCTTTTCTCTCTACATCCTCATTAAGGCTTGTTTCTTGGGTTTTTTATTTTAGCCATTCTGACAGGTGTGAAGTGACATCTCACTGTGGTTTTGATCTGTATTTCCCTGATGATAAGTGGTGTTGAACATCCATTCATGTGTCTGGCCATTTGTCTGTCTTCTTTGGAAAAATGTCTGTTCGTGTCTTCTGCCCGTTTTTAATTGGATTGTTTTGGGGCCACTGAGCTGTATCAGTTCTTTATATATTCTGGATACTAAGCCTTTATCAGATACGTCATCTGCAAATATCTTCTCCCATTCTGTAAACTGCCTTTTAGTTTTGATTATTTCCTTTGGTATGCAGAAGCTTTTTATTTTGATGAAGTCCCAAGAGTTTATTTTTGCTTTTGTTTCTCTTGCCTCAGAATACTTATCTAGAAAAATGTTGCTACCTACAACCGATGTCAGACAAATTACTGTCTGTGCATTCTCTTCTAGAATGTTTATGGTTTCAGGTCTCACATTTAGGTCTTTAATCCATTTTTAATTTATTTTTATATATGGTTTAAGAAAGTGGTCTAGTTTCATTCTTGCACATGTAGTTGTCCAGTTTTCCACAACATATATTGAAGATAGTCACACAATATTTAATAAATATTGTCAACTGAACATATCAGTACCAGAGTAATATAATACTAAGAGAAAGTTGCATACTCATTCATCACTCTCTCAGATAAAGAAACACCATCTCCCTTCATATTTTTTTCTATTAGAAAAAAAATAATAAAAGAGACTCCAAAATAATATATAGAAAACATAGACCTCAGGCTGCTAAAGCATTAACATTATTACTACATACACCCTAAATATTACTTCACTGTTAGGGTTAAAAGAAAAACAACCTTAGGGGAGGCGCCTGGGCGGTTC
>PITA01015587.1:24345-49701 GCA_004023965.1 Spilogale gracilis
GAAAAGAAAAGAAAAGAAAAGAAAAGAAAAGAAAAGAAAAGAAAAGAAAAGAAAAGAAAGAAGCAACTCTGAAGTCTAAGCTCTTTTAGGTAAGTCTAAGATTTCTCAAAATGAAAATAAATAAGCAAAATAGCAGAAAAATTAATTTTCCATGAACATTAACCAATTCCCAAAAATTGTGTAGTAGTCAACAGAAATAAGACTACTGCCCCGTAAGGAAACTCTTTTAAATAGCCGATTTATAAATAATTTACTATTAGCCTATTGATCATCTAAGAACAAAAACAAAGTCTTTTCAAGTCCTTCTAGCAGTAATAATATTTTGAAAGAAACCTAAATGTAATGTGGAATCCTGTTTAGAATTCAGGAAAAGAAAACCTTTCAGATGTCACCAGTTTTTTCACTAAAATATGTACTTTAATAATATGTACCAATGTTAATTTCTTGATTTTGATAACTGTACTATGGTTTAGTGAGACATTAACGTTAGAGGAAGCTAGATAAGAAGTGTCTGTGAACTCTATTATTTGAGACTCATAATTTTTTAAAAATAATCTCTCCTCAGTCTCCTCTAATTTGTGACAATGCTTAATTCTTCCGGTCTTCCAATCTTGAAACTTTTAATCTAGTAGTTTCTCGAATGACCCCTCAGCTTGAGCTTGTTGATGTTTTCTCAAAATTAGGATAAATTTGGGCATTTGGGGCAAGAATACCATAGAAATGATGATGTGTCCTTATCAGTACACTGTTATTAAAGGATTCATAATGTCAGTGTGTTTTTGATAGTGATGTTAATTTTGATCACTTGGCCAGGGTGATGTCCTGTCAAATTTCTCCACTATAAATCCACTACCTTTCCCTTTGTATTAAAAAATATCACGGGGGCGCCTGGGTGGCTCGGTTGGTTAAGCTACTGCCTTCGGCTCAGGTCATGATCCTAGAGACCCAGGATCGAGTCCCACATCAGGCTCCCTGCTCGGCAGGAAGCCTGCTTCTCCCTCTCTCACTCCCCCGCTTGTGTTCCCTCCCTGGCTGTGTTTCTCTCTGTCAAATAAATAAAATCTTAAAAAAAAAAAAAATTACGAAGGCAGGGGGGGAGGGAATGTGCAATACTTTGAGATTATGCAAATATTCTATTTCTACTAAAACTGTGACCTAATTTTAGCATCTACAGGTGAATCTGCTAAGATTTTATTAGTATGGTATTTGCTCAATGATTTTCTTTCCCCCTCTTTCTTCCTACATTAATGGAAATGTTCCTATCTGAGAAAAAAATTATAAACTGTCCCTTCAGGGCACCTGGGTGGCTCAGTTGTTAAGCATCTGCCTTTGGCTCAGGTCATGATCCCAGGAGTCCCGGGATCAAGCCTCACATCAGGATCCCTGCTCGGCGGAAAGCCTGCTTCTCCCTCTCTCACTCCCCCTGCTTGTGTTCCCTCTCTAGCTGTGTCTCTGTCAAATAAATAAAATCTTAAAAAACAAAAAAACAAAAAAACTGTCCCTTCTCTCCATTTATTTCTTTATTCAATTATTCACATTACAGCACGGATCCACAGATTTTATTCTATAGGTTATTATTTTATTCTATAGGTTAAAACCCAATAATGTCATTATTTGTTAATCAAATTTTTCCAGCTTCATTTAGGTACTTACTACCTCAGGTTGCCTCCTCTGTGTGACCTATCAACAATCTCCATTCTGAACACCTCCTTAATTTCTGGCACCATAAAATATTCCAGCCTCATCCTGACTTACATGGTATTTCCAAGAAGAGATTCCCCAATCTATTTTGTATAGCAGGATACTTAGAACTATATTATAGAATGAAAACTATTAGGAAAGATTACTCTAATAAGGAATCTCAGAATTTCTAAGAAATATTTTGAAGAGCCATCAGGCATGACAAAATTACTTATGAAGAAACATGTACTGAATGACTTACAAAAACTATCACAAGAATATAGCACTACAGTGTTATCAATACAAGGTGTTGGGTAGTTTCCCAACATAAAGTACGATTTTAAAATTGTAAAGTCTTTTGGAGAATGTATCTCCTACAAAGGTAATGAGTATTTTCATGTTACCCCAAATAAGGTGCAACAACCACCAGAGGGCGTAGTAGAGACGGTCAAAGATAAAACCTTCACATAAGGAGTTCCCCTCAAAACCCCCCAATTCTGTAATGACCTTGTGTATAGACTAACAGTTTAATATTTATTTTCTGCAAGGAACTGTTTGACAACAAAGAACCCTACCAATATCATGAGAAAATTGAAAAAGTAGTTTATGAAATATGAACACACAGTCACGCAAATTTGCACGGTCTTTTCTTACAAAGAAAAACCTTTAGCCACTTAAAAGGTCTAGATTTTAGGGGTATATCATAATTTTCTAATGCAAGAGGCAATGTGCACTTTTGGTGTTTCCAGGCTATAATTTATATGTAATTTAAAAATGAAATAGGGGAGCATAGGTGACTCAGCTGGTCAAGCTTCTGCCTCTGGCTCAGGTCATGATCCCAGGGTCCTGGGATCCAGTCCCACAATGGGCACCTGGCTCAGCAGAAGTCTGCTTCTCCCTCTCCCCCTGACCCTTCCCCCCCGGGCTCATGCCCTTGCTTGCTCTCTTTCAAATTAATAAATAAAAAATATTTCTAAAAAAACTAATTGTCAAATATGCAAAAGCTAGACATCAGCACCAAGAAAAGAATTATCAAGTTGCAAAATGATAATAAATTTTAAGACGCGCCTGGGTGGCTCAGTCATTAGGCGTCTGCCTCCGGCTCGGATTATGGTCCCAGAGTCCCGGGAGGCCTGCTTCTCCCTCTCACTCCCCCTGGGTTCCCTTTCTAGCCGTGTTTTTCTGTCAAATAAATAAATAAAATCTTCAAAAGAATTTTAAGCCAACTTTGAGAAATAACTGATATTAAATACATAGTTCTATAGGTTTGACAAATGTACACACTTATGTAAAGCATCACTACAAGCAAGATAAAAGCACATTTCCACCATCCCAGAACGTTCCTGAACCCTTCTGCAGTCACTCACATCCCCTACCAACTGCCAGTAACCACTGTTCTGCTTTCTGTAACTGTGTCTAGAATTTCATATAAATGGGATAATATAGGATGTACTCTAGTATCTATTTTTTCTCAACTAGTTTTTTTACATTAATTCAAGCTGTCTAATATGTCAGTAGTTTGTTCCTTTTTACTGCAGAATAGTACAGTCCACTGTATGGATATATATATATTTTTATGCATTCATCAGTTCCTAGACATACCTGCTGTTTCCATTTTGGAATTATTAGTAACAAAGCTGCTAAGAATATTCACAAATTATTTCTGAAATCAAATGTTTTCCTGGACTTGCTATATCATACGGGATAAGCCTATGTTCAACTTTCAGAAACCATCACAAAGTTTTCCAGAGTGGTGTACCATTTTTCACCTGGAGAATTCCAAGAGCTTCACATTCTTGTCAACATGTGGTACTGTAAGTCTTTTTAAGTTTAGCCATTCTAGCAGGTAGTAGCAATATGTATAGTCTTAATATGCATTTCTTTGAAGACTAGTGATCTTGAGCATCTTTTTCATGTGATTATTTTTTTTTTTTTTAAGATTTTATTTATTTGACAGAGAGAAACACAGCCAGAGAGTGAACACAAGCAGGGGGAGTGAGAGAGGGAGAAGCAGGCTTCCCGCCGAGCAGGGAGCCCGATGTGGGACTTGATCCCGGGTCTCCGGGATCATGACCTGAGCTGAAGGCAGTTGCCTAACCAACTGAGCCACCCAGGCGCCCGCATAGTTTAGCTTTTATGTTTGAATCTATAACCCATGTAATTTTTTTGTATATGGTGCAAGGGTAGAGGCAGATTTTTATTCCATACAGAAATATTTTGTTAAAAAGTATCCCTTACAATGATATCTTTGATGCACTTGTGAAAAATCAACTCTCCTCGGGTGACTAGGTGGCTCAGCCAGTTGAGCGTCCAACTCTTGATTTTGTCTCAGGGTCATGATCTTGGGGTTGTGAGATAAAGCCCTGTGTCAGGTTCCAAGCTCAGCACAGAGTCGGCTTGAAATTCTCTCTCCCTCTCCCTCCTCCTGCTCATGTTCTCTCTACACCCTCTACTGTGTTCCACTGATTTGCCTGTCTTCTGCCAATACCAGTCTTAGGTTTTATAGTCAATCTTTAAATCAGGGAGCTCTGTCCTCATACTTTGTTGTTCTATTTCAAAATCTCACAATTTTGAAAAAGACCTGTACATTTCCATATGGAATTAACAATTAGTTTGGTAATTTTTACAAAAAGCCTACTGAGAATTTGCTAAGGATTGACTTGAATCTATAAACCAGTCTGAGTAGAACTGATGCCTTAACAGTATCAAGTCTTCCAATCCTACAAATGTAGTTATCTCTTCGTTTATTGGGGTCTTTTCAAGTCTCTCTTAGTAATTTTTTAAGATTTTATTTATTTATTTGACAGAAACACAGCTAGAGAGGGAACACAAGGAGGGGGAGTAAGAAAGGGAGAAGCAGGCTTCCTGCCAAGCAGGGAGCCCGATGTGGGGCTTGATCCCGGGACTCCGGGATCATGACCTGGGCTGAAGGCAGCCGCTTAACCAACTGAGCCACCCAGGTGCCCCATCTTAGTAATGTTTTATTAGGTTAAATTTTTACATGAATAACTCACGCTTTTTATTCTTTATAAATGGTTTTTCTTGCTTTTAATTATTATAACTATATAAAACTTCCACTGATTTTTACATACTCTCCTTGTATCCTACAATACCACCAAATTCACTTATTTCTAGTAACTCAGGATTTGCTATATACACAATGACATCATCTGAAAATAAAGACTATTTTTCACTCCTTCCTGCCTAATCTAAATGTAATTCCTTTCTTTTTCTGGACCTAATGTATTGACTAGGACTTCTAATACAATTTTGACTACATTTGGTCAGAGTGAAAAACTATGCCTTTTCCCCAGTCTTAGGTGGGAAGAATTCACTCTATCATCTATTAAGTATGATGTAAACTATAGGTTTTTTATAGATGATTTATCAAAGCTAGGAAGTTCCTTTCTATTCCTAATCTGCTAAGAGTACTTACCACTGAACTGTCAAAGATTCTGCTACATCTACTGATAAAATCATGTTTTTTTTCTCTTATTCTGTCCACATAGTGAATTAGATTTTTAATTTAAAAATGATACTAAGGATAAATTCCACTTGGTCATGTTTTATTGTCCTTTTTACATATTGCTGGATTTGACTTATATTTAAAGATTTCTGCATTACATTCATGGTGAGTGGTTGGCCTATAATTTTCTGTCTTTGATATTGCTAATGGTGTAATGCTAGCTTCTATTTTCTGAAGAAATCTAGATTATGATTTCTTTTTTCATTAAATGTTTGCTAGAATTTACCAGTAAAGCCATGTGGCTTGGTTTCTACATAGAAAGACTTTTAAGTAAGAATTCAGTTTCATTAACAGATACAATTCTATTAAGATTTTCTACTACTTTTGTGTCAGCCTTAAGGTTTTTGTTTCTGAAGAAATTTTTCTTTTTATTCTAAGGTGTAGAACTTATTGGCATAAAATTCCTCGTAATATTCCATTATCTTTTAACATCTGTAGGATCTGTAATTATTTCAGTTCTTTTGTTGCTGATATTGATAATTTGTGTTTTCTTTCTCCCACAGTGTTCCTTCAAAATGTGAATGCTGTTATGTTCCATTAATTCTTCCTACCTTATATAAAAGGCATAGCCAAAAATGATCCACCACACCAGAACTCATTCAGGCAAATGAATGTTGTCCAAAAATGTCAAAATATTCTACACAGTTGTAGTAATCTTAAAATTCTTTCTTAAAATTGTTTTCAGAGCTAATTGAGCTTCAGAGGAAAATGTGTCATAGAAAAGCCATGTAATGTAAATTGCTCAAAGAAAGCTTGGAGATGAAACATTCACAATGAGGAAACAGACCCAGAGAGTTAAAAGTAAGCTGCTCAATGCTATAAAGCTTGATGGCAAAGCTAAGTAACAGGATTTCTTGAAATACTTTCTGATCTAATTTTCTCTTCCTATGTTAGTTCTCTGTCAACAGTCAGTACAGAAGTTTAGGCTAAGAGATAGTAGACACTGCAGCTCCTCAACTTGCATTTTCAGGCTAAGTGTAGAGAAAAGTGAGTAAGAATGTTCTCACTCCAGACAGATAAAAATCAAACCATGTAATTCTGAGATGTTCTCCAACTTATACATTACTGGTTTTCCTATTGAAGGTGTTAGTGATGATGTTGTTGTTCTCCTTTTGGCTTATATACATTGTGGTTCTAATGAAAACAGGCAATGAGCTACTGAAAAAGCATATATTTTTAAGATCATAAAAACACAAGTTTTCTCCCTGATATTAATAACCATGGCTTAAAAGTCTTTTTTTTTAAACCTAAGTGTACACTGTGTATGTCAGTAACATATCTTATTCAAAAAACAGAGCTCTTTAAGATTTCCACTGTTTTGTAAGTCAAATCCAGCCCCAACCCATTACACATCATATTCTCCAGGTTTTCCTCTAATTTTTATCTGTTCCTATGTTCTGTCGCATTTAAACACTTAGTTACACTTTTAGTTTTGTACCACTCCCCATCACAAACCCCCCCCCCAAAATACAGTATTTTCATAAAGGAATACATATTTAAGAGTCTTCTTTTACTTTCAACACCAATTATTCAAGACTTATTTATGACTGCTCCAGAGTTCAATCTCCTTTATTAATAGGACACTACATATGCAGTCTTTTTTTTTCCTTATTGACTTGCCTTTTATGTTAAGAAATTGTGGAGGAAAGGAAGGCAAGGAAGGGAAGGAAGACGGGTTCCAGCACACAATTTATATAATGGCTTTTCTTTCTTCTTGAAGACATTCTTTACAGACAATTCTAGCTTCTTGCTCTAATTTGTACCAACGGTTTTCTAGGCCCACTGGCATAGCTATTATCCTTTTCTCTAAGACACCTTTTTACTGGTGTCTTAGAGATTTGGTTTCTTGGAGCTCATTTCATCTTAACTTCTACTTCATTTTTCCAGTACATATTTTAAAACTTATAAAAGACAAATTTCCCCAAGTCCTTAAATTTCTGAAAATGTTAACATCTTAACTTTATCTCATACCTGAATAATCATTTTAATGGTATCAAATTCTGGATTGAGGAATTCAGAACTTTGAATAAATTATTCCACAGCTTTCTAATATATACTTCTGCTGCTAAGAAAACCAATGCCAACAGATTCCTATTCTTTTTAGGTAATTTTTTTCCCTAACAACTTTCAGGGTTTTCTTTCTACTCTTGGAATTTTAAAATTACAAAAGAAGTTGGTACTAAACGTTGATCTTTTTCATCTGGACTTCGTGGTTATCAGAATGTCTTTTGAATCAGAATATTTGATTTTATAGGTGAGGAAAATTATCTCCTACTATTTCACTGATTAGTTTCGCTTTCTGTTACATCTCTTGGAATTTACTCTAAGCAGATACTATTACTCCCTGTATCTATGCCCCAAATCTCCCCTTTTTTGTATATTTTTCCTTATCCATTGCTCTAATATTCTGAAGGAGATCTAAGAATTCATCATACTTTTGCTAACTGGTTGGCTAGGCTTTTTCACCAACTAAAGTAACTGACTTCTACATACTAGCTAAAATGTTATTCAAATTCTGGCAGACTATCACATCACTATATGACATACACTTCATTGTTAAAAACCTCAAATTTGTAAATGCTACCATACCGAAATTGGATAGTCTAAGCACCTTAGTTTTGTTTTGTTTTGTTTTTTTGACTTTAAATTTATTTTATTTTTTCAGTGTTCCAAGATTCATTGCCCATGCCCCACACCCAGTGCTCCATTGCAATAGGTGCCCTCAGTACCCACCACCAGGCTCTCCCATCCCCCCACCCCCTCCCTCCAAGTCCCTCAGTTTGTTTCTGTGTCCAAAGTCTCTCATGTTTCATTTCTCTCCCTTAATTACCCCACTTCCCATTTACTTTCCTTCTCCTACTGTCCTCTATATTAACCCTTATGTACCGCAAGTAAGTGAAACCATGTGATACTTGACTTTTTCTACTTGGCTTATTTCACTCAGCATAATCTCTTCCAATCCAGTCCATGTTGCTACAAAAGTTGGATATTCATCCTTTCTGATGGAGGCATAGTATTCCATTGTATATATGTACCACAGCTTCTTTATCCATTCATCTCTTGAAGGGCACCTTGGCTCTTACCAGTTTGGCAATTGTGGCCATTGCTGCTATGAACATTGGGGTACATATGGCCCTTCTTTTCACTACATCTGTATCTTGGGGTAAATGCCCAGTAGTGCAATTGCAAGGTCATAGGGTAGTTCTATTTTAAACTTTTTAAGGAATCTCCACACTGTTTTCCAAAGCGGCTGCACTGCACCAACTTGCATTCCCACCAACAGTGAAAAAGGGTTCCCCTTTCTCGGCAGCCTCTCCAACACTTGTTATTTCCTGACTTGTTAATTTTGGCCTTTCTGACTGGTGTAAGGCAGTATCTCAGTGTGGTTTTGATTTGAATTTCCCTGATAGCTAGAGATGATGAACATTTTTTCATGTGTCTGTTAGCCATTTGTATATCTCCTATGGAGAAGTAGCACCTCAGTTTTTCTTAAGACTACCTGCCTAAAGGGGCACCTGGGTGACTCAGTTGTTAAGCTTAGCTCGTGATCCCAGGGTACCGGGATCCAGCCCCACATCGGGATACCTGCTGGGCAAGGAGCCTGCTTTTCCCTCTCCCACTCCCCTGCTTCTGTTCCCTCTCTGTGTCTCCAAAAAAAAAAAAAAAACTACCTGCCTAAAAACCTAAAATATTTAATTTAGAATGTAGCAGACAATCCAAGATTTTTTCTTAAAAAGTTATCAATAACACAAAACAAGGTAACAACTCAAAACCCAGATGTTCAAATCATATACTATGACTATGCTTTAGAAAATTTTTCAACTTTCTTTCTATTATTCAGCTCTCAAGTTTTACTCAAAGAAAGCAGAATATAAGTAACTCTCAGTGGACTAGGTAAAACAGAGTTCAGTACCACTAAATTACTATGTAAATGGTAAGCCATGGCTGATACATTAAAAAACATTATGTGATACATTTATGAATATTTTAATCAAAGTAACAAATGTGAAAGTCAATTTCAAAGTTAATGACAAAAAAGTTTTTTTTTTAAAGATTTTATTTATTTGACAGAGAGAGACATCACAAGTAGGCAGAGAGTCAGGCAGAAAGAGGAGGAAGCAGGCTCCCTGCTGAGCAGAGCCCGATGTAGGCCTCAATCCCAGGACCCTGAGATCATGACCTAAGCCGAAGGCAGAGGCTTTAACCCACTGAGCCACCCAGGTGCCCCAAAAAAGTTTTTTAATACTAAATAGTATTGTAGGAATAAATGTTTTTTTTCTTTTTTCTTAAAGATTTTATTTGACAGAGAGAAACACAGTCAGAGAGGGAACACAAGCAGTGGGAGGGAGAGAGGGAGGAGCAGGCTTCCCGCCGAGGAGGGAGCCCGATGTGGGGCTTGATCCCAGGTCTCCAGGGTCATGACCTGAGCCGAAGGCAGTCGCTCAACAACTGAGCCACCCAGGTGCCCCAAAATGGATTTTTTAAAAAAGATTTTATTTATGGGGCAACTGGGCAGCTCAGTCGTTAAGCATCTGCCTTTGGCTCAGGTCATGATCCTGGAGTCCCAGGATCGAGCCCCCCCACATTGGGCTCCGCTCAGCAGGAAGCCTGCTTCTCTCTCTCACTCGCCCTGCTTGTATTCCTTCTCTAGCTGTGTTTGTCAAATAAAGTCTTTTTAAAAAAAAATTTTTAGGGGCGTCTGGGTGGTGCCTGGGTGGGCGCCTGGGTCAGTCATTGGTTAAGCGACTGCCTTCGGCTCAGGTCATGATCCTGGAGACCCGGGATCGAGCCCCACATTGGGCTCCCTGCTCAGCGGGAAGCCTGCTGTTCCCTCTCTCACTCCCCCTGCTTGTGTTCCCTCTCTGGCTGTGTTTCTCTCTGTCAAATAAATAAGTTCTTTAAAAAAAAAATTTTGTTTTAAAGATTTTATTTATTTGAGAGAGTGCACGTGAGAGAAGGAGAGCAAGCATGAGCAGGGAAAGGAACACAGGGCTCAATTCCAGGACCCTGGGATCATGAGTTGAGCCAAAGGCAGACACTGACCTGAGCCACCTAGGCACCTCTAAAGGAGTAAAATGTTTTAAAACATTTTGACCTGTGCACAAACTGAATTTTTATTACTATTAAAAAGGTTTCCTCCAAAGATAAAGGTTTGAGAGTCAACCAGAAATCACTCTTTAGAACGCACATTATTTAAAAATTGAATGAAGGATGCCTGGGTGAGTCAGTCAGTTAGGCATCCGACTCTTTATTTCAGCTCAGGTCATGAGATGAAACCCTGCACAGGGCTCTGTACTTAAGAGTCAGTCTGCTTGAGATTCTCTCTCTCTCTCCCTCTGCCCCTTCTCCCTCTCATAGGTGCACTCTCTCTAAAATAAATACTTTAAAATAAATGAATTCTGAATGAAATTAAGCTAGTCCATATAAGAAAGGGAATGGAGGAATGCAGAAATAAAAGAGGACAATAAATACACCTTAGATTAACTTTTTCTCTGAAAAGGTTTTCATAACAAAGAAAAACCAGATTCTAAAGACTATGAATATGTAAACTTCCCTGTGACAATCTGATTGAAAGCAGAAATTAATAGCACAAAGTAAAGTCTCTACACTTTCAAGTCACCTGTGAAGACCCAAAAGAAACAAAACTGCCTCACAATGAGGGCAATGTCCTAAAGGCTAATTAATTAGGTCTTCAAGGTTTCTACAGATAGTTCTTTATGCAAAAAGACATGGCTTCAGAGTCTGCCAAGCTCTTAAGTCACCTTCTAATGAAAAGAAAATTGAGAAATCTTGTTAGAGAAAAGATTTCTTGGGGTGCCTGGATGGCTCAGTCGGTTGGGCGTTTGACTCTTGATTTCGGCTCAGGTCATGAGCTTAGGGTTGTGGAATAGAGCCCCGCATCAGACTCCACTCAGTGCAGAGTCTGTTTGGGATTCTCTCTCCCTCTCCCTCTGCCCCTCCTCCCCCGCTCATCCTTTCTATCTCTAAAATAAATAAAAGCTTTTAAAAGAGAGAGAGAGAGAGAGAGAGAGAGAGAGAGAGAGAGAGAAAGATTTGTCTTTCATCTATACTTAGTCTACAAAACAAGCCAGGCCTACGTTTACCAATTTTATCAGAAACATTCAGAATTACACTGGTTTTATCAGCAGTAAAAATTAGCTCTCAGTTTCCACTCAAACTTCCAACTATTCCATTTAGTCCTCTGTTTAAACTATCTAGAGTTGTATCTTACACTCAGCCACTTTTCCAAGTTATGCCAACTTACAACTAAGGTCTCAACTTTGAGCAAATCACCGCAATAGAGTATACACTTCCTAGTCCAGCCAGGTTAGCCAACAGACAAAAAAGTCACAATGGCCAGGGCGCCTGGGTGGCTCAGTTGGTTAAGCGACTGCCTTCGGCTCAGGTCATGATCCCAGAGACCTGGGATTGAGCCCCACATCGGGCTTGCTGCTTGGCAGGAAGCCTGCTTCTCCCTCTCTCACTCCCCCTGCTTGTGTTCCCTCTCTGGCTGTGTTTCTCTCTGTCAAATAAATAAAATCTTTAAAAAAAAAAAAAAGTCACAATGGCCTAGAATAATTGAAATCAATAAGAAATGAACACTGATTTGAGAGACAAAAATAAGGAGGAGGAGAAGGAGCAGGAGGAGGAGAATACCTATCTATGTATTGGACAAGTCCAGTTTTACCTAAAATCATTCTATAAACACAAATATAACAATCTTGTAAAACCTACTATAAGGAAGGTGATTAAAACCATGACTCTGGAGCAAAACAGAGTTATCTGTTACTTTACCTGCTGCTGTGTGGCCTTAAGCCTGTTACTCAAAGTCCCTCTACCTCCTGTTTTTTCATTTATACAACAGGAAAATTAAATCTCTCTCAGGAGGCTATTGTAAGGATTAAAAAGGGTAATGTACCTAAATTGCTTAGAATAGTGCCTGGCATTTGTTAAAAGCCATATAAGTACCTGTTGTGATTATTTATGAAAATAAATGGATAATTGGTAACTACTGAGTTTTTGTAAAAGTAAAGCCTTTAAAATTATCCAAGTAATTGTCTATTACACTAGCTATGAGCTCTTACTAGCTCATTCAGTGAATAGGTATTTATTTAGCATCTGCTTTATGCCAAGTATTGTACTTATGCTTCTACTGTCAATACCTCAATTTCTTTATTGATGAAATGTGCTTAAACAGCCTATTATTAAAGCTTGTTGTGTTGCATGTCATACTTAACTATTTCTCTTTGATATTATTTATTTTATTTCTCTTTGATATTATTTCTCTTTATTATTCTTAATTATTTCCCTCTTCCTTCTTCTATCCATTAAAAAAACTTTAAAAAAACTTTCAATATAACAGAAAATTCAGACACCTTAAATAGTTTAATGAATCAAACAGTTTAATGAATCCCATATAGCTATCATCCAGCTTCACTTAACACATGAGAAATCTTATACACCCATTTCAATTATCTTATAGCAAATCCCAGACATACTATTTCCTTATAATTGATCAGTATTTATCTCTAAAATAGTCTTTTTAAAAACATCACATTAAAATAAATAAAAACATCACAATAACATTACTTGAAAAATATTAATAAATTGATAATTAACTCCTTGATATTAAACAATAATGCTCCAGTGTCCCCAGGCATCAAAAATGAAACTACACGTTTTCTGAATCCACCAGATTTGGCAAACAAGGCAATGTGTCAATAAAATGAAGGTGACCTTAATAGTAACAGTTTCATGACAGTATCAAGAGATGAAAGCCAGAATGTAGCAGGCCAAGAAATCAGCAGGATTTGGATAAGGATATGGATATAACTGTATATGCTCTTTTTTTGAGAAAAAAAAAAGTAGAAAAAGTAGAAGGTACACGCAGGATCAGATTCACAGCATATTTGGTCATTATGTGTAAACTGAAGAGAGATGAAGAGGCTGAAGAAATAGGAAAAAAACAGAGAAACAAAATAAGGTCCTAGAGATGACACTGGATGAAGTTAAAAGCACAAGAGGCTGACCCTGAATAAGGGAGCTATAACACAACCTCTGACACTGACTGAAGGAATTAGTTAAGTATGAATGGGACTGGGAAAATTTGCAGGCAGGGATGGAAGGTGGAGGTGGAGGCAAGTGAAGGCTAACACTTAAATGTTTTCAGTTTTCTTCAGAATCAGGAGACATAGCACTGATTAAAAGCAGAGTACTAGAAGGGATTATGTAGGGATTTGGACAGAATGTTGAAGACCTGGATGGAATTTAAGGAGATTAAACAAAACAAAACAAAAACAATGGACCAGACAGGTAAAAAATTAATCAGCATTCCAATCTTATACAGCTTACAAAACCATTTTCAGCGATCACCCTTTCCATGAAGTTTTTCATCTTTCTTTTTTATTAGAGAGAGAGGGAGAGAATCTTAAGCAGGCTCTATAGAGCGTAGGCAGGCAAAGGGCTTAATCTCACTCTCAGGACCCTGAGATCATGGCCTGAGTGTAAAGAGTCAGATCCTTAACTGACTGAGTCACCCAGGTGCCGCTCCATTAAGTTTTTTTTAACATCCTTAACCAAAAGTAATTTTCCCTCCTTAGAACCTTAGTTTTTATTTCTCATAATGGCTTACTTGTACTGTTATCATTTCTCCTCCCCTCATAGCCAGACAGTAAACACTTTGTGGGTACTTACTTATCTGTATATCACAGACCCAAAGATAGTACCTTACAGGATGTAATTCAGATGCTTCTTACCTTTTTAAAAAGCACAATTTAAATACTACAGAACAAAACGCACAGTAACTACTTGAAGAGTTAAGAAGACCACTCAAGGCAGGGACAATTATATAATGCCTCATTAAGAATACAAAATTGGGGTGCCTGGTGGAGCGTTAAGACCTCTGCCTTCGGCTCAGGTCATGATCTCAGGGTCCTGGGATCGAGGCCCATGTTGGGCTCTCTGCTCAGCAGGGAGCCTGTTTCCTCTGCTCTCTCTGCCTGCCTCTGCCTACTTGTGATCTCTCTGTGTGTCAAATAAATAAATAAAATCTTTAAGGAAAAAAAAAAGAATACAAAATTGAGGTGGGTCTTGAGGATAAGAAGGCATGACATCATTTTACCTGAACAGGGAAGTATAAACAGTGAAGTGTCTCAGGGATTAGTTTTAACATTCTTATCTATAATGCTAGTTATTCACAGATAACAACGAGCTCTTCGAATAATGAAGAGGTTTCTTAAATGAGAAAAAAAAAAAAGTATATGCAACATGTGGGTGGGAGGAAAGTAGTGGGTTTAATGAGGACAGGTTCACTTTGGGGAAATTCATCCAAATCATGTATAAACTTAGTACAGGCACATTTTATTCTAGTGAACCAAACAAAGAACAAAAATACAGATAAGATTCATAGCTGGTTGAACAATCACTGACAAGTATAAATCTTTAGCGACAAGGCTCAACAGTTTCATAAAAGCATAAATGAAGTCATAAGAAAGAAGACAGTTCTGATTATAAAACTCAAAGAGGAAGCTTTAATAGTGTATGAGATCTATTTCAAATACCACACATTAAAAAAAACACCTGGCCTTTGCCATCCTGGATGTGTGTCCCCTTAGGGACCTCTTTCCTTGGCAAAGAAACAAAAACTAATTTCCTAAAATGTCTTTCCTGTTGTAATCCCAACAGCCAATCCTAACTCTATTTGCAGTCTGAAGTCCAGCTAATTACAGATTTCCAGACCTTCTTTTTGCCCACTAGCAACTGGAGAAATAATTACGTCACATCCTTAAATTAAACACTAAGTGGCAAGGCACAATTTTGGGCAGAATACTTTCAGTTTAAAGAAACTATCAAATTGACATAGAAGCTGCCAAAGACAAGAATTATAGATCTAGATAATACCCAGGGCACCAGTATATAACTACTCTAATTTTGATCGTATTTCAGAGAGAGGTTAAACACTGACAGAAGTAACAGTTCTCCAATACAGAAGCCCACAACAGTCTGTAACAGTTCAGCAAACTTTTCCTGTAACAGGCTGGGTAGTAAATATTTTAGGCTTTGTGTACCATATGGTCTCTGTTACAACTATTCAATTCTTCCACTGCACATGAGAACAGCCATAGACAGTATATAAGCAAATGGGCACAGCTGTATTCCAAGAAAACTTTATTAACAAAAACTGCCACCAGGCAGTGTTTACCAATCCCAGGTCTACAGTGTCACAATTACGTTTGGTTTTTGTCAATTCTAGCAATATGCTGATGTAACAATTTATCCTCATTTTTTAAAAGGTTTTATTTATTTATTGACAGAGAGAATGTGTGTGTGTGTGTGTGCACGCGCACGCACACAAGTAGGCAGTGCAGCAGGCAGAGGGAGAGGGAGAAGCAGGTTCTCCACTGAGCTAGGAGCCCTGATGCAGGACTCAATCGTAGACCATTGGGATCATGACCTAAGCTGAAGGCAGCTGCTTAACCAACTAAGCCACCCAAGCACCCCTATCCTGTTTAAAATAGAAACAATCACCTACATATGATCATAATTACACAAGAAATTCACTTCTTAAAGACTGGGAGGAAACACTAAAATAAAATTTAAAAAGGAGTTGGGATGGCAGAATTACAGGTAACTGGTCTTAGCGTATGACCATTAAAAAATTTTTAATTGAGAAGTTACAAAATATAAGATAAAATGATTAATAAATAATTTCAAATTATAACTGCTACAGGATACTATTCATGATAGATAAAATCTAAGCAGAGAGAGCGAAAACATCTCCAAACAGGTGACATTTATGCTGACAGCTGAATGACAACAAAGTCAACTAAAGAGCTGATAGAACAGCATTCTACCAAGAGCTCATAAGCAAGGAAAAGTGATGAAAAGAACGAAACTCACATGTGTTCTGGGAAAAGAAAAAAGAGACCAATGAAGCAATAAAGAAAAACAGGGAAAATGGTTTTAGTAAGAGACAAAGTGACACTTCATTGCAAGGTAAAATGTCTCCAAACAAGGAAGAACCAGCTACATCAGAGACTGAAAGGGCAAGGAAAATTCAGGATGGTTTAGGGATTCTGGTACCTCATAATGGCATCTAAATTTACCAAAGGTCCGTATTCCAATTTTTTGTTTTTTGTTTTTTTAAAGATTTTATTTATTTGACAGAGAGAAACACAGTGAGAGAGGGAACACAAGCAAGGGGAGTGAGAGAGGGAGAAGCAGGCTTTCCGCCAAGCAGGGAGCCCAATGCGGGGCTCGATCCCGGGTCTCTGGGATCATGACCTGAGCCGAAGGCAGTCGTTTAACCAACTGAGCCACCCAGACGCCCCCCATATTCCAGTTCTAAAGATCTCTCCCTTACCCAATCATTGCCCTTCCTACACAAGAGAGTTTATGATTTTTATTTCATCTCCCTGGTCCTGTGATCCTTAAATCAAGAATTTCTTAAAACTGTCATTTTCTTTCTTTATATTCTCCAGTATGGTCAGAAATGACCAGACCACCCACATTTTTTTTAATACTCCTCATTGCCCTGAGAAACATCTTTTGCAATAGCTACTTGGTCTATGGAAGTTTTGCCTTCAACAAACATTTTTTGTTACCAAGGATAAATAAACTAACTGTTTACTTAGAAGTTTGTTAATCTGAAAAACTTCTGTTGGGTTGCTCCACTGAGATTTGAGGGTTGATTTGTTAACTACAGCATACTGTAAATAAAGAAGAGCAGCTCTATTAAAAAGAAAATTCCTTACTCTGGTAACTTAAAAAGACTCTAAGTCAAATTTATTACCCACTTTAAATAGTTAAGGGCTAACTTTGCTATAAAGATATATAGAGGGGTATGGTATATATACATACATATATAGGGATGTGTAAACAAAAGAAATTTTTGATAACAAGAATATCTGACTTACAGTGTGAGCACATTTCCAAAGGATAACTTGCCTCATTTCCCTGGAGAAAAGAAATAAATAATAATTAGTCACAAAATTGGCACAAATGTCTTTAAAAGGGTAAATATTTTGAGTCACAGAACAGGGAAATAAGCCAAAAACCAAAGTAGCTAGATCTATAAATTACAATTTTTTGGTATGAAAAAAATTATTCAATATGAAAGCGCTCTTGAATCCTTTTTTTGTCTGACTTACACAAATGAGTAAAATTTATTTTAAATATTTTTAATGACCTAAATATGTTGTATACCAAACTGTAACACACTGGAGATTATCAAGGCTCTAACTAAATTCAATTAGGGACAGAGCTCAAAAAAAGCTGCCACCTCTATTTAAATGAAGAGTTTCCTGAGACTGTAAAGCTCTTCAAAAGAAAAAACCAAAAGCATTTATTATAATTGCACTGAAACAATTTTCTATATGCTGTGCAACTAAAACAAGACAATTATTTACTGGAAGGTGGGTCCAATGTAAGATAGACAATTCAAGTTTTTTTCTTGAGAAGTCTTATTTCATGGATAAAATCCATGTTGATATAATTTATCAGAATTCCTAATTTATAAAATATATAAAACCAACCATCTATTTTCTATACAGAATTCCATCTGAATCTATTTAAGGAAAAAGAGCTCTAGAAAAAACTACAGACCTGGCCCAAGGCCTACATCTAATAACTTCTAAGGAACTGAGCCCAGGGAGATAAAGTAACCTGGGCAGATGATCACACCATTTGATTAGTGATAAAACCAAGAGTAGTTCTAAATCTAAAACAGTAAAAACTCCAAGTATGATAGACTCACATGAGGTAAAAATCATGAAGATTTTTTTTTTTTGAAGATTTTATTTATTTGTGACAGAGAGCGAGAGAGGGAACATAAGCACAGGGGAGCTAGAGAGGGAGGGTGACATGGGACTCCATCCCAGGATGCTGGGATTATGACCCAAGCCAAAGGCAGACACTTAACAACTGAGCCACCCAGGCACCCCAAAACCATAAATCTACAAAATTTAGGGGCCCCTGGGTGGCTCAATCAGTTAAGCATCCAACTCTTGATTTCGGCTCAGGTAATGATCTCAGGGTTGTGGGATCAAGTCCCACACAGGGCTCTGGGCTCAGCATAGAATCGGCTTGTCCCTTTCCCTCTCTGCTGCTCCCCAACCCCATCTCCAAAGTAAATAAAAATCTTAAAAAAAAAAAAAAAGTCTACATAATTTAAACTAATGTAAATTGAACTTTTAAAGTTCAATGATAAAAGGAGAGTAGCAGGCATCCTATATTCATTCCATTTACCTAATCTTGCCCCTGTTTAACAATGTGTACAATAAGAGTAACATATGAATATACTTATAAGAGATCAAGAAATCATTGAATACAGTCTGAAAAAACATTTTAGTTTGGCTCATTCATTGGCTTTTAAACTCCTAAAAGTATCTTATACTATGTAAATTTGAGGTTTAACAAAGGTTACCAATAAATTAGCATCTTTAATTTTTATGTCACCAATAATTAGTCTCTCCCTTGAAAATTATAGCAGATGATTGCAGACCTGGTTAATTTTAGGTTATTTTATCAAATATATATTAAAAATAGAATAGTAAAAATTAACGAACCCTGACAGTAATAAGCAGAGATAGTGTTTTTGCTTATTCTGCCCCATACTACTATCTATGATGACCCCACATATTTCATGCCTAAATTTTTAAAATACATCTTATTATTTACTGAGTTATTATTTATTTTTTAAGGTTTTATTTATTTGACAGAGAAAGAGCAAGCACAAGCAGGGGGAATGGCAGGCAGAAGGAGAAGGAGAAGCAGGCTCCCTGCCAAGCAGACAGCCCAAAGTGGAGCCTGCTCCCGGGATCATGACCTGAGCTAAAGGTAAACCCTTAACAGACTAAACCACCCAGGCACCCCTTAAAATACACTTATTAAAAAAAAACAAAAACAAACAAACAAAAAAACACCTCACTCTACGCTACCTTAGGAGTAAGTATGTTTCTTGAGAAACTCTTAAAAAAAAAGAATACTTTCAATAATACTTTGAATTGTCATTCTGAATTGGGTTAGGCTGTTGTTTTTTTTGGGGGGGTTGGGTTTTTTTGGGGGGTTGGGTTTCTTTGACAATAATGATTAATGTAATTGTCTTAAAAGTGAGATCATGGGGTGCCTGGATGGCTCAGTCAGTAGAACATGTGACTTTTGACTTCAGGGTCATGAGTTCAAGCCCAACACTGGGTGTAGAGATTACTTAAAGTTTAAAAAAAAAAAAAGAAAGAAAGAAGTGAGGGCAAAAAGGTTCCATGGTAGTTTCAGGGAGAACTCTGAAACCAGGTCCTTGTTTCTTCAACCCACTGACCTTTATAATGTTACCAATTTTTTACAAATGATACCACCCAGCCCCTATCTGTATTACTCCAACTAGCCAGCATCCACAAAACCCAAAGACCAGCCCAGCTGGAGCCCTTCGGTGCTTATCCACTGAAAGCCTCACTGTCTCCCAAAGTTAGAACTCATATATCCAAATGATTACTTCAACCTCAACCTCTCTAATCTTGTGGCCAGCAAAAATGTTTCAAATATTAAGGCAAAATGCTTTCTCCAGATAAGCAAAACTCAAAGAATTAAGCTCCAATACACATGCAGTACAAGAAACATCACAAGAAAATTCTTCAGGCAGAAGAAAAAATGATACTAAATGAAAATCTGGATCTAGACCAAGAAATGAAGATCACCAGAAATGGTAAACATGTTACATAAATATAAAAGACTTTTTTCTCATTTTTCCAATGTCTTTTAAAATATAACTTTATAACAAATATAACTAACAAATATAATAAAATTGTATTCGGGGGTGTGTTGATGTATAGTGCAGAAGTAAACTATATGACAAGAGCGTGAGACAGAAGAAGAATGTATGTTGTATGTATGATGTATGTTGTCAAGAAACATTACAATATTATTTGAAAGTAGAGCATAATGTTAAAGATATATATTACAGGGACGCCTGGGTGGCTCAGTCATTAAGTGTCGGCCTTCTACTCAGGTCATGATCCCAGAGTACTGGGATAGAGACCTGCATCACGCTCCCTGCTCAGTGGGAAGCCGCTTTTCCCTCTCTCACTTCCCCTGCCTGTATTCCCTCTCTAGCTGTGTTTCTCTCTGTCAAATAATAAAATGTGTTTTTAAAAATGTATATTATAAGTCCTAGAGGAACCACTTTCTAATAAAAAGAAAAATAAAATGGTATCATAAAGAACACTCAATCCAAAAGGAGCCAGATAAATAGGAAAAAAGAAATAAAAATCAAATGTGGAAAAATAGAAAGTAAAATAGCAGGATGACATTTAAATCCAAACATTTTGAGAACGTTACCATGTTAAGTGTATCACTCTAACAACAAAAATTAAAGAAGATGCAACTGTAGGGGTGTCTGGGTGGCTCAGCTAGTTAAGCATCCAACTCCTGATTTGGGCTCAGGTCATGATCTTGGGTCCTGGGACTGAGCCCTAAGTCAGGATCCCTGCTCAGCAGAAAGTCTGCCTTTCTCTCTCACTCTCCCTCTGTCCCCTGGCTCATGCACTCATGCAGGCAGCTTCTCTCTCTCAAAAGTAACTCTTAGGGGCACCTGGGTGGCTCAGTCATTAAGTATCTAACTTCAGCTCAGGTCATGATCCTGGAGTCCTGCCATCGAGCCCCACATTGAGCTCCCTGCTCAGCCAGAAACCTGCTTCTCCCTCTTTCACTCCCCCTGCTCGTGGTCCCTCTCTGTCAAATAAATAAATAAAATCTTTATAAATAATAATGATGATGTAAATAAATAAGTAAAATAAATCCCCCAAAAAATAAATAAATAAAAGGAAGATGCAACTGTATGCTACCTACAAGAAGCCTACTTTAAAAACAGGTTAGAGCTAGGTGAGCCCTTCACCTGTGGAATCTGATGCTATCTCTAGGTAGACAGTGTCAGAACTGAGTTGAATTATAGAATATCCAGTTGATGTCCGGACACCGTGTGCATCTGTGAGGAACTCCCACCACCAAACTATAATTAGGTCTACAAACAAACACACAGGAAAATAAATGAAATCAAACATTTGAAGAATGGAAGGGCAAACAGTCAATCATTTTGGATTTTAATATTTCCTTCACAGTAACTGATAAAAAACAAGTAGAACAACAACAACAAAAAAATCAACATACTATCAACCAACATGTCCTAAACCAGCAGAATATTCTTTTCCAGTGCACATGAAACAATCACAAAGACATTCCTCTGGGTCTCAAAGTCTCAATAAACTTGAAAGGTCTAAAATTATGCAGAATACATTCTCTCTCTACATAGTTTATTTACATCAAGCTAGAAAGGTATTCTGGAATATTCAAATTTGGAAACAAAACACAATTCTAATTAACAACCCATAAGGAACAGAGGAAATGACAAGACAAATCAGGAAGTATTTTGCATACAATGAAAACAGAACCTATCAGAATTTACTGGATGCAGGTTAGGCAGTGTTTTGAGGAAAATGCTGTTACAAGAGAAGGTCCAAAGCACAATGATTGGCTCCCAAAGTAAAAAAAACAGAAAAAGAATAAGTTAAACCAAGAGAAAACAAGAAAGAAAAAAATGAGAAATTAATAAAATAGACATGGACTAAAAGAAGAAAAATCAATAAAGACAACTCATTTTTGGAAAAGATCAATAAGTAAACCCCAAGGCAAATCAACACAAATCCTATAGACATTAAATGAAAAATAAAGGGATTTTCTAAATGTTATGAAAACAAATTTTATAATTTAGATTAATGGACAAGTTTCTCAAAAGACAGTATATGACAAAACTAACTCAGGATAAAGGAGAAAAGCTGAATAGTTCTACAGCTGTTAAAATACACTGCATTTGAGTTAAAAACTTTCGTAGAAAGAAAACTACAGACCCAGAGGGCTTCACTGGTCAATTTTATCATATATTTGAAGTAAAAAAAAACATGCTAACACCGCACAAATTCTATCAGAAAGGAGAAAGGGTAAGGGATGGTTCTTAACTCATTTAATGAGGCCAATATTACCCTCACACCAAAATCAAACAGTAACATTACAAAAAAGAAAACTATACTTCCCATACTTCTTCATGACAACAAATGCAAAAATTCTTAATAATATGGGGCGCCTGAGTGGCTCAGTTGGTTAAGCGACTGCCTTCGGCTCAGGTCATGATCCTGGAGACCCGGGATCGAGCCCCACATGGGGCTCCCTGCTCAGTGGGAAGCCTGCTTCTCCCTTTCTCACTCCCTCTGTTTGTGTTCCCTCTCTCGCTGTGTTTCTCTCTGTCAAATAAATAAATAAAATATTAAAAAAAAAGTTCTTAATACTTGGGCAAACCCAGAAGAAATTTTAAAGACTTTTTAAAAAAATTTATTTATTTGACAGAGAGAGAGATCACAAGCAGGCAGAGAGGCAGGCAGAGAGAGGAGGAAGCAGGCTCCCTGCTGCGCAGAGAGCCTGACATAGGCCCCGATCCCAGGACCCTGAGATCATGACCTGAGCCGAAGGAAGAGGCTTTAACCCACTGAGCCACCCAGGCACCCAGAAGAAATTTTTTAAAAAATGAAATTTCATGACCAACTGAGGAATATCCCAGCAATGTAAGATTGGTTCGATATTCCAAGTCAATGTGATTCACTACACTGACTAAAAAAGAAAAAAAAAATATGATCATCTCAACAAATACTATAAAAGCATCTGACAAATTTCAACACCTGCTCGCGATAAAAGAACCACCACAACCCAGCAAGCAAAGGATCTTCCTCGATATATACAGGCTATCTACAAAAGCCAACGGTTAATGTCATACTTAATATGGTGAAAGACTAAATGCCTTCTCCCTCAGATAAGGAACAAGATCAAGATATCTGCACTAGTGCAATCAGACAAGAAAGAAATAAAAGACATACTAACTGAAAAGAGGAAGTTAAACTGCCTTTACTGAAAGATAACATGACTGTATGTGTCCTTAAATACTAAACAAACTACAAAAGACTATCAGAAGTAATGAAGCAAAGTCACCCAATACAAGGTGTATATAAAAATCAAATGCATTTCCATATAGACCTAAGTAGCCAAGCAATCTGAAAAAGAAGGAAGAGTGTTAAAGGAGTTAACTATCCGACTTAAAGAATTATTATAAAGCCAGAGTTGTATATAAAGTGATAATCAGTGGAAGATCAGACATAAAGATCAATGCAGCAGAATAAATGTAAAACGAACACACACAAAGATAAGATTCCAAAATGGCTATGTCGTTTGGGGTTCCTACCAGCAATATATAAAAATTTCGTTTGCGGGTGCCTGGGTGGCTCAGTTGGTTAAGCAACTGCCTTCGGCTCAGGTCATGATCCCGGGGACCCGGGATTGAGTCCCACATTGGGCTCCCTGCTCGGCAGAAAGCCTGCTTCTCCCTCTCTCACTCCCCCTGCTTGTGTTCCCTCTCTCGCTGTGTTTCTCTCTGTCAAATAAATAAAAATAAAAAATAAATAAAAAAAAAAATTTTCGTTTGCTCCGTAGCTTCACCAACATATGTTACGTCAACATTTTTAATTAAGGTTCCACATCAGTTTACCTTAGGATAACATTATTAGGGTTTTTGACAAAGGTGTCAGGTAATTCAATGGGGGGGAGGGGAATCTTTGCAACAAATGACCCTAAAACAAGTATTAGTATTAAAAAAAGGAAAAGAAAAAACACTTGAGCAGATATTTTATAACAAGATACAGACAGGGTGCCTAGGTGCCCAGTTGGTTAAGCATCTGCCTTCAGCTCGGGTCATGATCCCAGAGTCCTGGACTGAGCCCCACAGAGAGATCCCAGCTCAGCAGGGAGCCTGCTTCTCCCTCTCCTCCCCAGTCATGCTGCCACTATTACTGTCTCTCTAATAATAATATCTTAAAATATATAGAGACACAGCAAATAAGCAAGACAAACTGTTTCACATCATTAGACATCAGTGAAATGCAAATTAAAACTACAATTAGATAACACAATACTTGCAACTAGTATATACCTAGAATTGAAAAACTGACATACCAAATGTTGCTGAAAATGTAGAACGAATGGTTATGTGCTAGGCAGAATTCTAAGATGGCCCCCTCTGAAATTCCCAGCCCTAGATATATGTACACCTTTTCCCAGTTATTCAAATACTAATCTAGGTACTGGCTCAAAGGGATTTTGTACACATAATTAAGGTTCCACAACAGTTTACCTTGGAATAACATTATTAGGGTGGATATGTTCTAATCATAAGAACTTTTTAAAAGCAAAGAGGGGAATTCAGAGATTCAAACCAAGGAGAGTTCAAGACAAGGGAGTGAGATGCCTGGGTGGCTCAGGTCATGATCTCAGGGTCCTGGAATCGAGGCCCACATCTGGCTCTCTGCTCAAGCGGGGAGCCTGCATCCTTCTCTCTCTTTGCCTGCCTCTCTGCCTACTTGTGATCTGTCAAATAAATAAATAAAATCTTAAAAAAAAAAAAAAAAAAAAAGACTAGGGAGTGCACTACATGCCACCAAGTGCAGGCAGCTTCTAAGGGCCGAGAGTAGCCTCGGGTTGACAGTGAACAAGGGAACAGAGATCTCAATCCTACAACAGCAAGAAACTGAATTATGCCAACAATCTAAATGAGCCTGGAAATAGATTCTTCCCCAAAACCTCCAGACAAGAGCTCCACTGGCCAAGAGCTGGATTGTAGCCTTTTGATCCCCTGAAGAGACCCCATTTGAACTTTGAATTACTGAACTATGAAATAATTAGGTGCTGTTTTAAGCCACCAAGTTAATGGTAATTTGTAACTCAGCAAAAGAAATTAACATCTAGACATATAGTATATGTAGCTAAAAGTAAAAATGCTGACGCAACATATGTTGGTGAAGCTACAGAGCAAACAAAATTTTTATATATTGCTGGTAGGAACCCCAAATGACACAACCATTTTGGAAGTTTGATGGATTTTTAACAATAAGTTTAATATAACATTCAGATATGAAAACATGTCCACACAGATTTGTATACATGTCCACAGAAGCTTTGTTAACAGCCCAAATAAGAAACAATCTAATCGTCCATCAACTGTCAAATGGATAAACTGTGGCATATCCAGACAATGAAGTACTACTCAGGAAAAGGAAAGACACACA
>PITA01015588.1:0-49609 GCA_004023965.1 Spilogale gracilis
TGGGTGGCTCAGTGGGTTAAAGCCTCTGCCCTCGGCTCAGGTCATGATCTCAGGGTCCTGGGATCGAGGCCCGCGTCTGGCTCTCTGCTCAGCAGGGAGCCTGCTTCCTCCTCTCTCTCTGCCTGCCTCTCTGCCTATTTGTGATCTCTTTCTCTCTCTCTGTCAAATAAATAAATATAAAATCTTTAAAAAAAAAAGAAAATTAAGTACAATGTAGTATAAAGATTGACATAAACACTATGTGTTTATTGAAACACATAGTAAAGGAGATTCAACTCCGTCTATTTGATGAGAAATGGCTGCCAAGGAAAGTATCTTTTAAAAAAAAAAAAGATTTTATTTATTTATTTATTTGACAGAGGGAGATCACAAGTAGGCAGAGAGGCAGGCAGAGAGAGAGGAGGAAGCAGGATCCCTGCTGAGCAGAGAGCCCAACACGGCCTCGACCTGAGCCCAAGGCAGAGGCTTTAACCCACTGAGCCACCCAGGCACCCCAAGGAAAGTATCTTTACCCTGACTGCCAAAGGAAGTGTAAGGAAAATACAGACAAAATTGGTGAGGGAAAGCATTCCTGGCAGAAGAAACAATGAGTGCAAAAACTTGAGAGATAGTATGCGGCATCATTCAAAGAATGAGAGCATGTATAGAATGTAAAGGGGAGAGTGAACTGGGATTTTAGTGAAGAGATAGACAGTAGCCAAGCCTATGGGAGTCTTAAAGGCAATATTAGGGAACCTGTTGTTTCTCTTTAAAAAAAATGCAAAATCATACAAAGACTTTAAGCAGGAGACTGACAAAATTAGTTCCATTTTAATATTTATAAATATAGACATATATTGAAGTGTGCAACTTGGAAGGGACATTTTGGATTCAGGAAGCCCAAGTGTAAGAATGCGGCACTAATCCATGCAAGAGCTCATGGAAACTTGGATCAGGTCAGTTTAGCAAAAAACTTAGGTTTGAATCATAAATGAGCATGAGCATTTTAAAGCACTGAGGTTTCCCCTGAGGTTCAGCATGGCTGAAAAACAAAGAGAGCTGACCATTCATTTAGCCCCTGTGATTTTTATCATGACTAAATATACAAAGGCCCTGAGATATCGGAAGAATCCAAGTGAAGATTCAATCTGTGGTATGACCTAATGTACTCTTCCAAACCTGATATACGAAACATGCCATTGATTAGATTAAGTCTTAGCTTTCTGAGCTATAAGAATTACCTCCAGATTTAGCTCCTTGATCATTTATAGAATAAAAAAAAAATCACACACATCTAGTTTAGTCAACTTTTGGTGTAGAAATTGATTTATAGGAGCATCTGCTCTTCTGGCTATTATATCCTAGTGCCTGGTACATTTTCTTGCACATAATACATGTTCAATAAAAATTTATTGAATTAATTGGTCAATACACAGAAGTAGGTTATATCAAAATGAGCAGTAAAAATCTAGTATTATTACATAATATGATAACCATTTATGATCAATTATACTGTATTAGCTTTCTATTGCATCTGTAACACATTACTCCACATTACTGACTTAAAGCAACACAAACTTATTATCCTATAGGTCTTTAGGTCAGGAATCCAGAATGGGTCTCACTGACTAAAACCAAGGTTGTGTTTTCCTGGAGGTTCTAGGAGAGAATGTTGTTTCCTGCTTTTCCAGGCTGTTGACAGATTTCAATTTCTTACAGCTGTGTGACTGAGACCTCACTTTCCTGCCTGGCTGTCAGGTGACTTCTCAACTTGTGGAAGCCATCACATCTCTTGACTCATAGCTCCTTCCTGCTATCTTCAAAGCCAGCAAGAGCAGGTCAAGTAATATCCCTCTAACTTTTCTTCTGCCCTCAAATATCTCTCTGACCACAACCAGCAAAGTTCCTTAAGTTTAAACTACCCACCTGATTAAATTTAGTCAATCATGATAATCAGAGATTACCTCCCTATCTCAAGTTCCATATCTTAATCATATCTTCAGAGTCTTTTCATTAGGATACTATATACAGAGGCTTTAAGATTTTAAGGAATGAACATCTTTGAAAGCCATTATGCATTCTATAAAAATTCCTTAAATTCCCCCCCAAAATTTGAATTTGATACACTTTTACTCAAGAAAACCCACAAAGCTCTATTTCCCTCCAACACTGACACAAAATAACTCCTTTTTTAAAAGATGGGTCTAGTGGTAGATCGAAAAATACATTTGCTATTTTTAAATACTTGAATCACTGCAACAGAATAAGGTGCAAATATTATAAGGCCTTTGAAATCCTGAAAAAAAGGAGGAAAACAGATCCAGAATCCTCTATATTAAGTTCTTTTGGATATATTAGCTTAAGTGGTAAAATGGTGAGTGAACAGATCTGCACAATCCTAATTGCTCTTTGCCTTATTTTTTTCCTCTATTTCTCTTTCTTTACCTGGATTTCTCCTTATTTCGATCTCTCACTCTTCTTTTTCAAGCATACAATGAAATAAGTAAGTTAGACATAGATATAATACAATTTCACCACTCTAAGCTGATATTCATCTGATTTATATTTGAAGTCCCTGGAGTGGCATCTGTCTGGTATCACACAAGCCAAGAGCATCCTCTCCCTTCTAAGCTTGTCTCTGACATTCACTTCAAGGGGCCTGAACAATTATTCTAATTGCTCAAAGTTTGGAAATTTCTTAATTGGATGGAAAAGCAAAAACAAACCAAAACACTGAACTAAAGTCCTCAAGCTGATTAGAAAGCAACAAAGATTAAATTCAGAAGACGAGTAAACTCTACTTTGTGTTACAAAGACATTTCTCATGACCGTCATCGCTATCTCTTTATGAGTGACGAGAGAAATGTAAAGAGTATTAGTACCTTAGTACTACTGCACTAAGTACTACTTAGTATTATTAGTATTGAACCACTAACTCTTACAACAAGAAAATATATATTTAAAAGCAGACATAGAATAAAGTAAGTTCACACAATCTGTGTGAACTATCAAGGGTATAGAACATTTCTGTAAGGATAATATGATTATCCTTGTTTCATAGATGAAGAAGCAGGGTTTTAGATAAATTTACCAAAGAAAGGGAATACAAAGCAAAGGAATGTCACAACTTCTGGATTTTTACTTGAGACTCTAACCACAACATGTAAGATCCTCTTTTTGGTAAAGTCTTCGGAAACCTTTATAGGCATACTGGCAAGGACAGAAAAGGCACTCTGTATTATTCTCCTAAGGCTACTATCACAAAGTAAAACTGGGTAGTTTAAAAAGGGAGAAATGTATTCTTTCATGTTCTGAAAGTTAGGGAAGTCTACACTCAGGGTGCTGAGAGGGGTGGTGCTTCTTGAGGACTCTGAGGAAAAATCTCTTCCCTGTCTTCCTCCTGGCTTCTGGTGATGGTCAATGATCCTGGGCAGCCCACGGCTTAATAGGCATTATCCCACTTTCTGCCCCTGTTCACATGGCTTCTCTCTGTGTCTCTGTGTTTTCACATGCACTGAATTCTTGTAAGGCCATCAGCTGTATAGGAGTTTACCCTACTCCACAATCTCATCTTAAATAATTACAGCTCCAGCAATCCTATTTACAAATAAGTTCACATTCTAAGCTACTGGGTGCTAGAGTATCAACACATATTTCTTAGGGTTCACAATTCAACCTGTAACAGATTCCTATCTGAATGTAAAACGTGTTCCCCAAAAGCCTTATGGGTCAAATCAGAGGACAACACCTGAAAAGGTAATTAATCTTTACAAAATGCAAGGGGGAAAATAAATAGGTCCTTGACTTCAAGAAGAAAAGGTTATTTTTGAACAGCAGTTCTTTAAGGCAGTGCTTATATTTTATTTAGTAATTAATAAATGATTAATGCAGATTGCTTTCTTCCAAATAAATTATCAGAATGTGTTATAACAGATGTGAATAAATCATAGGCTCTAGTTCATGAGTTGTCTGCACAAATGTCAGGAGTATAATACATTACATTTAAATATTAGTTATGTGCCTGAAATATGGGTGAGGACTTAATCATAATATATTAACTATTATTTCTATCAATGGGTTATTAATTATTGAAATTCAACATGTTCTGAAATGACTTTCTAGATGTTTTATTGTTTAAAGCTATTGATGCTGATTTAATTTTCTCTTTTCCTTTTAGGGGCATATAATTGAATTGTTAAAAATAGCATCTATAACAATTAGAGATAGTCTAAAACATCAGCAATAACATAAAAAAGTCATCATAGTACATTTTTTCTTCCTATTAAGAAACAGAATTGCTTATTCAAATGATTTTAAATCACTCACTTAATGGAAACAATTTTTATATAGTAAAAATATTGTAGCATGAAGATCATCATGTAATTATCATCATCATCATCATCATCACCAATATTATTTATTGAGTACCATGTGTCAAGCATTAAGAACAGTGCTCTAAGAAATGTCATTTCCAACCTCGAAAAAATCTTAGGAATGAGCTATTATTATAAACTTCTCATTTTATACAGAGAAAATTGAGTTTTAGAGATGTTAATTTTTTTCTTTTTCTAGCACACAGTCAACAGATAAGAGCCAGATCAGAACTCAAGAGTCCAGAATGACACCCTTAATCTTGTATAGCCTTGCTAGGCTTCATGACAAAGAAACCTGGAAAGTGTCTGCTGTTTGAGGTTGCTAAGATATTCAAACTCATGGGATTTGATGTCCCTCATTTGTAATCAGAAGATACTAAAGATAATGACTACCATATGTATAGTGCATGTGACCATATGATTATTAGTGTTATACACATATGAACTCATTAAATCCTCAAAATAACAAAATGTGGGAGAATTCATATTCCTCATTTACAGATGAGAAAACTGAGACATAGTGAAACTAAGTAACATTTCCAAGGTTATACAGTAATAGTAGTACTGAAATGTGAAACAAATTCTGATTGTAAAACATCTGTTCTTTATTACTGTACAAATTTGTATATGTATGTGTGCATGTATGTGTTAAAATAGAAGATGTAGGGCACCTGGGTGGCTCAGATGTTAAGCATCTGCCTTCGGCTCAGGTCAGGATCCCAGGGTCCTGGGATCAAGCCCTGCATCAGGCCCCCTGCTCAGTGGGAAGCCTGCTTTTTCCTCTCCCACTCCCCCTGCTTGTGTTCCCTCTCTCGATGTCTTTCTCTCTATGTCAAATAGATAAATAAAATATTTTTTAAAAAATAGAAGATGCACATACTCCATCAGCTTTGAGCATCTATGACTCCTTATTTTATATGTTACTTTTTTTTCTCACTATGGTTGTCTTTGCTCAATACCCCAAGAGCATTTTTTTTAAAGATTTTATTTATTTGACAGAGAGAAATACAGCTAGAGAGGGAACATAAGCAGCGGGAGTGAGAAAGGGAGAAGCAGGCTTCCCGCAGAGCAGCGAGCCCGAAGTGGGGCTCCATCCCAGGACCCTGGAATCATGACCTGAGCTGAAGGCAGAGGCTTAACTGCTGAGCCACCCAGGTGCCCCACCCCAAGAGCATTTTAAAGTGATCTCTCCTCCAAGATTTTGTTGAAATGACATTTATCAAATGGAAAGCACTACCTAGCACCAGGAATTATTTTTCTAAGAAAAGCGAAGCACTGGGAATTATTTTTCTAAGAATGTCCTCAAGTGCATGATGGTAAATAAAACAAGTGTGTAGAAGTATGGCTAGTCCAGTTGCTCTAAAGTTACTTCAACATGCACCATTACTTCTTAGTCTCGCATGGTATTCCATGGACTCACAGGACCCAGCCTCGTTCAGCTTACTGAATGCCGAATGCATGCTTTTTGTCTACCCTAGTGTCCTCTGTACCGTGGCCTAAATTCCAAAATCTAGTATCACAATGAACAAACTAGTGGAATTCTGGAAAAACAAAATGATCACATAAAATAGGTATAATCTGTTGATTATCTTTTTCTTGTGTATTTTTGCCCAAAAATGACATTTCTTTTGTATATATCATCACAGGTTTACTTAACAACTACCATATGGCTGAGCGTATAGCTCTGGCCCAAGTCCATTTTATCTTTTATTGGATCTATTACTAGCCTCCATTTACCAGCTACACTGATCACCATGTGACAAGCCCTTATTATATACACAGAATTGAAGCTCACTACAACCAGGAATGGCTCACAAAAATCCCCATGGTCCTTTGATATTCTTCATTCCCTTCATGGATTCCTTGATAGTCTTTATTCCCTCCTATGATATAATATACTGCACTAGTTCTGCTGAATGCAGCAAAGCCACCAGAAAGAAGGGCTTCCTCCGTTTGGAACTTGGAGTTGAGTTGCCTATTCATTTTGATTTTACATGAGTAAATATAAACTTCTCTAAGTTTCAGTAGACACATTTTTGAGGCACGTGTTTCAATAGCCACTGTTATCCTAAATTATACATAAATAGAAAAAATAAATTAGTGGTTGAAACTTACCAGTGTTGAAGAAGATGCTGGGGGGAAGCATTATTCCTCCAACACCCAGCTAGCTGAACTTGTTCTTGCACACATTTCTGTTAACCTGTTCAAACCTCTCCAGCTTCAGCTCATGTGGTCTTTTTTCAGGTCAACTAAAGGAGAATTCTGGTGTGCCCAGGTGGCTCAGTCCATTACACATCTGCCTTCAGCTCAGGTCCTGATCC
This sequence comes from Spilogale gracilis, assembly GCA_004023965.1. Lineage (NCBI taxonomy): Eukaryota > Metazoa > Chordata > Mammalia > Carnivora > Mephitidae > Spilogale > Spilogale gracilis. The sequence goes on from PITA01015588.1 coordinate 6,674, forward strand.
CAGAGCCCTGGGATGGGGCTCCCTGCTCAACCTCTGCCCCTACCACCCAACTTCTGTTCTTTCTCTACCAAATAAAAAAACAAATAAATAAATATTTTTTAAAATTTTAAAAATATAAGATTTCAATTTAAAAAAAGGAGAATTCTAAAAATAAAACATCCATTTATCTCCTTATCACTCTATATAAATATAGTTATAAAGATATATAGATATAAAATTCTTCCCTCTTTATTTTCTGTTTTGTAGGCCTGGAGTATTCTTTCCTGACATCTTTTAATGGCTAACTCCTTTTTCAGCTTTAAGGTATCATTACAAATGTGGAGACTGCACTCCCTGGTACCATAAACCCCTCTGCCAAAGGTTGGTCATATGACACTGTGCTTAAGTACTCAGGCTCTAGAGCTGTGTTATCCAATACAGAAACCTTAAGCCATACCTGACTGCTCCCTCAGTTCCAGTACCAGCATCCACATGCCAAATAGCTACATGAGACTGTGGGACACCGTAGATTAGCTTAGAGTAGATTATGGACAGAATAGATTATGAACATTTTCATCACCACAGATAATTCTATTGAATAGCACTGCTCGAAAGACATCCCTGAGACTACAAACAATTGACTTTGCCTCTCTGTACCTATGTTTCCCAAATATCTCAAATAGATGCTATTGATACTAAATGAGATATTATGGGGCGGCTGGGTGGCTCAGTTGGTTAAGCGGCTGGATCCCATACCGGGCTCCATGCTCAGCAGAGAGCCTGCTCCTCCCTCCCTTCCTGCCACTCCCCTCTGTTCCTGCTCTCTCTCTCTTGCTCACTCGCTCTCTCAAATAAATATATAAAATATTTAAAAATAAATAAATAAATAAATGCAATATTATATGTAAAATACTTTAAAAAGTGCCTAGTAAATAATTGGTGCTCAAAAATGATTAGATATTATTTTTATCTCTCACCACATGATGTAGGTCTCTGTAACCTTCCTCCATTAGCCTCAGTCTTAGGCAACTTACAGTAACCCATAATGCCTTAACATATCTTGTCCCTTATCCTTATTCTTATCTGACCATTTAATCCTTTTCCTTGGATCTGATATTTGGCCTAACTTCTGGTTACCATTTTTACTTCAATTTGTGAAAATAATTTTAAGTCTTTTTAAGCTCTCTCAGAATGCTGTAGGTCAACATGTTTGTTTTTCTTATTAAAGTCTTAATTCCTAAGTTCCAAAGACAGAACTTTCAACAGATTCCTGTTCTCCCTGCAAATTCCCTTTTTTTTTTTTTTAAGATTTTATTTATTTGACAGAGAGAAACACAGCGAGAAAGGGAACACAAGCAGGGGGAGTGAGAGAGGGAGATCACACACCATAAAGCATCTCCCTTGCCGAGCAGGGAGCCCAATGTGGGGCTCGATCCCGGATCTCCAGGATCATGACCTGAGCTGAAGGCAGTCACTTAACCAACTGAGTCACCCAGGCGCCCCGCAAATTCCCTTTTAAATAAAGAAGATTTAGTTACCAGGAAACCAAAAGCACATGAGAGTGCTACTTCCCACCACTTCCAGAATCCAGTGTGAAGGAAGCCCTGGGGATATCCCAGGTAGAAATAAGAATAGTACAATCCATCACTCCATACAGAGAGTCTGGGATGGGGGAGGGGGAGAGAAAGCTATTTCAGATGTTTCCTCACTATGGTCACTGGGCCTATTTTGCCACTTTGCATAAATGCCCCAATGTCACATAAAATTCTAAAATATGTAATTGTAATTATTTGACCCCGAGTGTATTTTGAGCTACTTGGGTTGTACTACAGAGAAAACCTGAATAACTACTATTTTACAGTCTACCTGGATATGGTTGTTATAGAAACAGTACAGGTCTTAATGAACATGTCTGCCCCATTCACAAGAAGCCAAGCAATTCTTTAGCTATCACTAAAAGCCATACTCTCCTTACACTTTAATAGACTACTTGCATCTTTATTCCATTTATACCTTAGCAGCATTGTATCATCCTGCTTAGAATTTAATGCCTATAAGAGAGGCAGTCTAATGATCCGAAGGAGAGACTTGTTCACAAAATGGATGTTCTGGGCATCTCTACAAACAACACATCCTTGCTTAACTGGTCAGGCCCTTAAGCCCCATGTAAGTATTATTACTAATAGTAAATAAAATCTATGATGATTTCTAGCCCTTATTGAATGGCCTGCATGTTAAGCATATTACTTCATCTTTGTAACAAAATAGTAACTACCTTTAAGTATTGAGAGAACAAGAGATAACATTTCGATGAAAGGCAATAAGCCTAGGAAGGGTAAGAAATCCATACAAGGTTGTACCCCTAGTATGAACAGCAGTGAATTTGAGGTCTATCAGTATGAACTCCAAGTTCATGCTTTAGAGAAATAGCTAAGGGGAAAGCTTTCCCAATCAATGCAAAAGAAGGATTATCAGGCACCATAAAGCAAATCCTCTAGGATAGGGTATAGGTTTTCAATCTGGAAGTGCTTAGCAATTGACTGGAGTGCTCCTCAAAGACTTCCTGATTCTACATCTTTGGGGTAAAATCTGGGAATGTGCATTTTAACAAGCTTGCAAGGTGATTTGGTTCTCTTTTCTTTCGGAGATCAAGTGCTAGAGAGAGAATTATATTTTCCTTCCATTGTTTAAGACAAATGTATTCAATGAAAGTAAATTGCAGATGGGTGAGCTGGCTTCCTGAGAATAGTCAAGGTTGGTTTTCTCAAAGATCTTAAAATAGAGAGAAAAATAGGGAAGTAAAGGTTTCTAAGTTACTAAAACAAGGGAAAAGTTGCATAACAAACATTCAAGCACTCGCTCAGCAAGTACTGATTCTAGGCAGAGACTGTTAGATTTTTGGCTTACAATAGGGATTTTATGGAAATTGCAATCAAAGGAGTAAGAGAAAAGAGTGACTTTCTGCCAACAAAAGAGAGCTCTAATAAAGGATACAGAAATAGGTCTTGGGATCTGAGGAATGCAGAAAAATGGCATCATCTTGGATCTATCTACCGGATGCCATCTAGTGAAGACACACCTTCCATCGCCATCTGTGTAAGCCCTGGTTCTCAGAACAGTGATGCCGGTACTGCTCATATAAGATTTTTGGATAGCAGAGTATAAAGCAGGCTTTGAGGAATACAGATCTGGTTTTGCATCCCAGCCTCTGATGGTTGTGCAACCTTATTCAATTTACTTAATTTCTCTGAGTTGTAATTTTCTTCTCTGTATAATATGGATAATAACATTATTTATCCTCTACTGTTTTGTAATGATTGAATAAGTACACTTTTATTATCTCATTTAATCATTACTTCAAAGTATTTAGAAAGCACTTTGAAATACAGTAGAAAATAGGGCCAAGGATAAACCTATTTTCTTTTCCCTTTATAGTAACCTCTTAAATTGCCTCATTTAACCTCATGGTCTTAAATAACATTACTATCCCGTTGACTCCCTTGAGCGTTAAACTAAATATTCAACTTCCCATTTGAAATCTCATCATGGGTACTTAATAGTTATCTTAAAGCTAATATAGCTCCCCAAATTAATATATCCAAACCCAGACTTTTTATCACTTCATATTGCTCATCCCTGAATTATTAGCATCTTGTAAAATAGGACCATAATTCAGGCAACATGAAATTAATCTCAATTCTTCTCTTTTAATCTCACACTATAACCAGTCCCTTTGGAAAATCTGGTTTGTTCTATCTTTGAAATGTGTTTCAAATATGACCACTTTCTCCTGGCTCTGTGTTCCATCCAAGGCACTATCATCTCCTACTTTGTCCAATGACACAGTTTTCCAACTCATGTCCCTATCTCATTCAGGTCTTCACACTGGCTATGGCTTCTCCTTTACTTAACGGCCAGAATAATCATTAATTCATTAAATTCAGTTCCATCATTATCCTACTCACAACCTTCCAGTGCTTCCGTATTCAGTTAAAGTAAAATTTATTTTACTTATGCTAACCCACATTTCTTTTTCATTTATTTGAAAGAGAGAGAGTGAGCAAGTAAGCATGAGTGGGGGGAAGGACAGAGGGAGAGGGAGAAGGAGAAGAGAGCCTGCCATGGGGTTGGATTCCAGAACTCTGGGATCATGACCTGCGCCAAAGGCAGATGCTTAACCAAATGAGCCACGTGGATGCTCCATAGGCTAACCCACATTTCTTTTTCTCTTTAAAGATTTTATTTATTTATTTGACAGACAGAGAGAGATCAGAAGTAGGCAGAGAGGCAGGCAGAGAGAGAGAGAGGAGGAAGCAGGCTCCCCGATGAGCGGAGAGCCCGATGTGGGCCTCGATCCCAGGACCCTGAGATCATGACCTGAGCCGAAGGCAGAAGCTTTAACCCACTGAGCCACCCAGACACCCCTAACCCACATTTCTAATATGATCTGCCTGCCACCCAGTTCTCTAATTTTACCATGCTTTCCACATTTTCAGTCACCCAGTGTTTTCAATTATTTTTCCAACAGGCAAAAGAATGCTTATTTCCACCACAGTAGCTTCCCATGTTTTGTTGTCTTTGTTTTGAACCTTCATATCATTTGTGTCTCTTTCCATATGCTCCATGTGAAAGAGGAAGAATATACAATAGACATTAAAAATAATTTATAAAGTCAAAACTCTAAGAAAAGGGAGTTCAGAGGTATCTAGTTAGGAAGAAACCTCTCTAAACTTTAGCCAGGTGGAGGGTACATTTAACCCAATCTCAGCCATGGGATAAAGGCTCTGGTCTCATGTCTTACATAAAGCAATGTAATCACAATACTGCTAACGGCTGCACTGGTATGATAATATGTGACAAATACTATTCAGGGTAGTCATTAGTAATGTTCACCAAATATGTCTAGCTCTCTGGGGACATGTAGCAGGATCGCATGCTAACGGTGGATGGGGCCATGTACACAGTTTTGTCCAATGCATTGTAGGAGAAGTGACAAATGCGACTGCCAGGCTGAAGGACTCAACTGTCGGTGTGACACCCCCCACTGAGGAAGGCTGTAATATCTGAAAGCCAGCTGCTTTCTCAGGCTGATTTCCACAGCAGGAGGACATGAAGCTGAGTCCAAGCCAATCTACAATGGACCACAGAATGAGCACACTCAAACTTTTGTTGAGCAAAGCAGCTACAATTAGGGCACTGTAGGATGTTTTAGCAGCACTTAGCTATCCCTTCCCCATGGAAAGCATCTCAACTGAATTCAATCAGGAAAACAAAGCAGAACAGAGAAACCAAATCCTCCAAATTTCCAAAACTATCCACCGAAACAAAGTAAGAACACAGGTACAGGCTCCAAGTCATGAAAAAAGGTTGTGTGTAGGGAGGGTATGGGGCGCTAAGGATGTGAGCCTGAAACACTGGTTTCTCTTCTATTATTAAAAGACATTTATTTTTTCCTTGTTCATTTTTGATAGAAATATGAGCCATTCATTTTCTTTTATTTCAAGATCTTATAGATTTTCTACAAATCTACGACAAAGAAAACATTTATATTTCATTATTACAAATTTCACAGGAAACTCTCTTTTATACTCCTCAATGTCATTACATAATTAAAATGGGGACATGGTCTTGGAGAAATAATAAAATATACTAGGATATATTTGTCTTAAGTAAATATGTAGAAGGTATATTTTTATTGAATATTTTAGATTACTTTAGCTTCTTTTTAAAAATATACCTAATGACCTGACACAGACAATTACAGAAACTTGTGCATTAATACCCTTTGAATGGTAATTACATTTTAATTAAAATGCCAAAGTGATGGAAAGGTGAAGAATAAGCTATTTACTGTGTGGAGTCTAAACAATAAAATAAATGGGGGGGAAAGACTTAAGTTTTTATGATGTTTTTCTAGTAACATTGAAAAAGTGATACTGAGAGCAATTTTTTTTTCCCAAAATACGGTAATACATAAATAGAAGCAAATTAAATCTACCACTCAGCAAATTTCATTTGCCATGGGGAGATTAATATGAAAAGGGCCTCTGAATTTTTATCAGAGTAGAAAACTTAATAGGATATTTCAAAAATTCAGCTCTGGCTGGCTTGAGGATAGATAATGGAATTTTGCAGCTTAAATCTTGAGGTCACTATTTCAAAAATGCCCCAAGTTGGCAGTAACTAAAAGGCATTACTATCTGATGGCACTGCAGTGCCTATGTGAAATGAATTACTGGTTTCCCTCTGATGTCCCAGATAGGACGCTAACACCATCTGAACAACTGGAGCTAATTGGCCCAGATGCTGGTATTTCGAGGAGGCATCCAACAACAGAAAATGGAATTACATTCTTGCTCTGTACTTGGTTGCTTTCCTATGATGGGAAAGACAGGTGTGACGTTTATCTGGGCTTACCTTCAGCTTTGATGTACATAAATCAACGATTAGTTCTGGCAGCTCATGCCTTTACCCCACAGGGTCCTAGAGATCTGGCTTATTAAGTTGAGGAGGATGTGTCTTGCCCTGTTTGCCTGGAAGGTGGCCTGTGGAAATGAAATGATGATGTTTAGGGCCTTGGGCCCCATGGATAAAGGGCTTGCTCTAAGCTAGAGGAATTCGAGGAGCTGATAGTCACTGACTGTAGCATTCCAGATTGGGAGAGGAGGCAGAGGGGATGAATTAGACAGATGAGTGACAGAGGGGCAAGCACTAACCACCACACTGTCCTCCAGCCAAGACCATGAATATATAAGAGCACTGGCCCAAGAGAGAGCCTGGATTCAAATACTGGTTGTAGCGGGAAATAGCTGGTTCAAATACTGGTTGTAGCAGGAAATAGTCCTCAATTCCTCAACCTTGTAGGACTACTGTGAGATTAAAACCATTAATGAACATACACGTAACCAGTCTGACCTTCAGTAAACACCCAATAACACTGGTTATAACATTGTTATCACAACAAATAAGTAGTTATTATTATTGTGGTGGTTATTTTCAACACTTGTCTTGCAAAAACTACCTCCTAGGCTTGTTATGAGGATCAACAGACATTAAAGAAAAGGTGGAATGTAAGAAGTTCCATGCACTTTCAAGATTTTAATAATTGTGACAGTACCTGGTTTACTTTTAGTTTTGTGTATTATCATGGGTTATTTCTCAAATACATCTTAGTCCTGAGATTTCAGACATCAGGACTGCTTAACACTCTGGGCAGAGGCAGAGAGTAAAGCTGAAGCAAACAGTAAGAGGAAAAAAGAGGGGCCTGGAGAAAACCTTTGGGAAATATGAGATCCATCATTGCCTCAAGCAGATTCCCTTGTGCTCTGGGTTAGTAGGACTGTCAGGTCACCAAGCATTTTTTTGTACATACTGTTTATTGGAGCCAGTAGGTATTAAATTATTTCATCAAGCAGTCCTGTAACTTTGTAGCTCCCTGGTGGGTCTTCTAATCTCAGATTATGTTCACCCATCGAGCCATGATTGCTGGAAGCGTTATTACTATTTCTCATTACACTATCTCCTGAGCCCTTTTTTATCCCTTTGTTAAAATTGTTCCACTGAGAATATTTTTTTTTTAACTCAAATTGAATTTCCTTTCTGACTCCCTACCATGATGTCGTAGAGTTCCAGGTTCCTAAAGATCTTTTAAAAATTTGAAGAGAAAACAAAATGTGTGAGTTGAATAAGATTTCTTTTCTTGAAAACGATTTCATTTTTTTCCTATTCATTCCACATGTATTTATCGGTCCTGGACCAGATCCCACAGACCGAATGTACACACACACACACACACACACACACACACACACACACACAATTGAGTGAGGTAGAGAATAAAGAGCCAGCTCCATGACTTCTGTTGATTTTAACTCAGAATGTTTTCCCAATAAAATTGAATTTAAATTAACCATGTGTCTAAACTACAGCTTCTGTTTCATTGATCTCTTCTATTCTTCCTATCAACTCAGGTCCTTTTTTTTTTTTTTTTAATTGACATTCTTAATATAGGACTTACTATGCAGTCTAGAAGTGAATTATATATTATACAAGAAAGATCCAGAAACAACATGTCAGTGGCATATTTTACACTGAATGACTGATGTACTGAGTCTTCCTTGGGCATATATAAGCTGTGAGCTCCCTGCCTGGTATTTTATCTCTAAAAAAAAGCTCTCCTTTTATCTCTCATCGGACATTATTTTGACCTCCTGAATATTCCCAGCTCTTGATTACTAACTAGAAGCAGGTCTTGATCAGAGAACATCTAACTACCTCACTTACCCTTCTTTGGGGTTCATTCATCTTACAAACCTTGCAACTTACCCATCCCCCAAAAGACCACATTTTCCAAATCCCAAATCCAAAGATTAAGAACTTGTGTTTTCAAGTATAAAAAGATACAGAGGGACTGGAATTTCTAGAATATTCTTATGATTAATGTGATTTCTGGTTGAAGTAAGGAAAGGCATTTCCCAGAAAATTTTGGATTTATGATTACTATACCAAATTCATGTAGTATGTTTAGTTTTCATACTACATCCTAAGGACAAAAGCAAGCTAACACATTTTAAAAAACAAGAACTAGACCATGAAAGGTAAGGGCTGACTGTAATCTTCATAATGGGATTCCTGTTTCCCATTACAATATTATCTAGTGCTCACTACACTTCCTAGCACATAGTAGAAACTCAATAAATATTGGCTGAAGAAAAAGAAAGGGACAGGTGACAGCCACAGACAAAATCACAAACTTGCTGAAGGCTATGGAGGAAAGAAGAATAGATACACATGATTTCTGAGGAAAAGCCGGAAATTTCCAGACTCCTGTTATCTTTCCCTCTGATATCTACAATGTATGTCATCATATAAAACACAAATTTCCTAGGAATGCTCTTTCTAGAACATTTCTTTTATTGGACCACTAACCAACATACAATCTAGTCCAAATAGAAGATTCTGTCAATTCTCACTCCATTTCCTGGCAAATATTCTAAAGAGGGATAGTGTACTTCAACTTCCTTCCTAATTATCTAGAAGTCATCATCTCGTTAGACATATCTTAACACTTCTATTGAGACTTAGTTCCAACCTCCTTCATGAATTAATATATTTATCACAAACTTCCTCTGTGTCAGAACAACTCTAAAAACCTTAGCACAGGATAATTCATAGAATCCTCTTAACAAATTACAATGTGCCTATGATTAGTCTCTCATACTAACATGGGAAGGAAGCTGGGAAAAGTTTAACTGCATTTCTGCTATGAGCCAACCATTATCTTAAGGGATGCTAAAATAAAACCAAGTAATATATATGGTTTCTCCCCTGAAGGTATTCCTATTTCCTTGGAGTAGACAGACATACACATAAATACAAGTAACAAGGGAAGTGCTGCACTTGCATGTTCATTGCAACAATTAACAAAAATACTCTGGATTGCAGGGTACTATGCTCCTGAACTTCATTCTGTCATTCTACAGCTGGAGATTCTTAGGAAATTATTAAACTCTTCTATGCCTTCTTTTCCTCTTCCAGATAATAAAGGTGATATTTGTATTTATCTCCAAGAGTTGCCATGAGAAATAAATACAAGTGATGCATGTAAGTGGGTAGCACATATTTATTCCTTAATTGTCAAATGATAATAATAATGATCACCAATAAGTTATTACTGTTGTTTTCATAAAAAAAATAATAAATTGTCTACTAATGAATTAGAGCAGCTGTCATGGGAAGATGTATTTGAGACAACTATACGGGTGAGTAGTGCTGTCCGACTGCAGTAGGGGATATTTAATCCTGACAGTTGGAACAGCATGTGCAATGATTAGAGCAGTAAAATTGAATTTCCTATAAAATGTTGACCTCCAAGTCAGAAACATGGACACATACTCTTCCTGTTGACCACAACAATACCAGGATTCCTCAGAAGATGAATTATACAATTTGGATCATTGATCATACAGAAATTCATTGTCAGCTTGACTTTTAAGATTTGCCAGGTATTAGAAGAGCTTATTTATAGAAAGCAGATGGCTTTTTGTCATTTAATTCACTGAAATTTACTTAGTATGAGGAAGGGAGAAATCAAGCTGGCTCCATGATAAAAGCTCTCTAAATACATTAACTCACTGAGTGGACTGCAGAGGGACAAATAGAACACTGCTTTTAAAATGAATTAGCCTTCTTTTATGTTTTAGAAGAGATAAGACCAAGGTCCTCAGCAGCGAATGATAACATGAGTAGAAGCAATTTTAGAATTTGCTTTATCAAATGCTGAATCCTCACTCATCCCATGGACCATAGTGCTGTCTTTCTTATGAGATGCCCTCATAGCCAAACAACAGAGCCTTATTTCAAACCCCAGACCCATTCCATTTCAATTCTCGGATTTCTGCCTTGTTTGTCTACCTTTTTTCTTTTTTTTTTCAATCAAAACTCCAGTTGGCTGCCCTTTCTTCTGGCATTACAAAGTAATATCCTGCATCTTTTCGAGTACTGCCCAAATTATGCATCCAACTGTTATTTTCCTATTTTTTATTTCATCATGATGCATGAGCTCAGATGAGTGTATTCTTTCTATTCTATTGGTCTCCATCTCTCCTTTCCTTCCACTCTTCCTTGCTCTCTTTCTCCTAACCACCTCATGCCTAATGGGCACTATTTAAGAAAGTGTGACTTTGGAGGCAAGAGCTCTGTGTTCTTTGGGATTGTGGTCCTGTTATTTTTGATGTGTGAATCTTACAAAAGTGTATTTTTTTTTCTCTGTAATTGTCTAATCTGTAAATAGCTGTGGAATTGTGAGGAATCAGTAAGAATGCATGCAAACTGTGCCTGAGAGATAGACTTACTACTCTGATTGCTGTTTACATTTGATACACATTATCAAATCCTAACTAGTTCTCACCACTGATAGTTATCAGGGATATAAAGATAGAAAACCCATGATATTTTCCCTGAAGGAGCTCACTACCTAGGTTTAGAAAGGCTCAGAGTAACATTGTTTTACAATACAAGATAGATTCGAGCAGGTAGACATATAATGAAGAGTGAAACACAATGTTTTAATTCTTTCAATAAACAACTTTTGAGCACTTCAATTTGCAAGGGGAGGCAATTCTGTCTTAATCTGCATGCACTGGAGATGGCCTGGAGTTGTCTGTCTGGAAACCTGCACTGAACTGTAAGATTGCTCAAAAGGATCACATTAACGATCTTTGCCAGGGACACAGCACGAAGGAGGAGGTAGAAAAATCACCTCATGTCCTGTGATTGATATGATGAGGAAAATGAAACCTTGCAGTCACTCACCTGCAAAACCTTATGATACCTCAGTAAGGAGGAGGAATAAGTTATGGGAAAGGCAAGGCTTTTTGGAGGAACTGTCATCTTGGCCCTGTCAATGTCAACTCTGATGGGCAGAACTCAAGATTGGTTCTAGAGCCCCACACAAGAGTTGGTCAAGACTTTGCCAAACCCAAACTGCTACCTGCAGCCATCTTCTAGCTGCTTTGCTTGCTTTCTCCTTTTATTCTTCCACTCCTTTATCCAAACAGCAGTTGGCATGATCATTCAATTGTATTTGGCAATTGTATTTATGCTATTCCCCTGCTCAAAACTCTCCAATGGTGGAGTGTTTTTGGTTTGCCTTGGTCTGACTTGGTTTCCTTAGCCTTTATAACAGGGGTTACAAAAACCTGCAAGAACTCTACCCTCTTTTCTCTGAAGCCTCATCTTTTCAACTGTAAGACCTTCTATATGAGTCTTTTTCATCCAGTCTGACTGTACTTCTCAGTTCTGATAATACTTCTCCTCTCTTTCCACTCTCATTCTCTCCATCTCTCTCTTTTTCCTCATCTCAAAAACGTGACCTGTGCTATAGTATTTGACTAGAATGCCCTGTCTTTTCCTTGCGTGGTGATCCCAACTCACCCTTCAGGTCTCAGATTAAACAACCTTCCTCATGGAAGTCTTTCTGACACACTGTATCACCCACTGTAATAAACAAACAAACAAACAAGGCATTAGCACGATTAAGGTATGTCTATAGCAAACTAGGTATGTTAGATTATTTTCTCTTCCCTACTCACTCTCAAGTTCCAAGAGAGTATAGGAATGTCTATTTTTTTTCAACACTTTATCCTAGGACCTGATCTTATGTCTGGTATTTGATAAACATGTTTTTCCCTTTAATGATGAGTGATTGACTGATCTTAGCAAAAGACCCAAAGGGAATGGGGATTCTATAGTATTCTAAGTGGTTGTGTCTTTTCATTCCAGAATAGCTCCTCTCCATTCTCAAATTAGATGAAAAATTTCTTGAGAATCCCTGAAATCTGGGATTAGTCACAAGAGGATTTGATCTTTAACCAGAACGATGATGGCTCAGAGGGTGGATGATTATAGCCTAGCATATCACAAGAGGACTCAAGCGAGTGAACACAGACTTGGCATTCTGAGACTTGTTGAAGCAAAGTGAACACCCTGTTGTCAATCTTGATAAAGGTCAGATTATAAGAAATGAAAGTAAGTACTATTTAACCCAGTAGGTAGCATATCTATACCTCTATTTTCCCTAGAGCCTGAGAATATAAATAGTTGAAAGAAGATTCAGAGAAATTAACTGATCCAGAATACAGTAACATATTATTATCTGCCATCAGGTATCAGCATCTTTCCATGATTCTTTTCTTCCTTTTTTTTCCCTGCAAGTATAGTGAACAGAATATGCATTTTCCCTAGCCTCTTAGATCTACTTGATCCTTAGAAACTGTAACTAGTGCCTAAAGGCCAATAAACTCAACTGTATGAAAAGAAACCATGAATTACTGCAATAAAATCACACAGTCCTTGCAAGTTTTTAAAGAAGGAACCAACCAAACATTATGTGAGGACGTGACCATCCTCATCCCAAATCCTGCTCGTGAAATGCATCCACTCTTCTAGGTGTCTCCACCTCATTTACCACCAGGTCCTGCACGAGTGCACCTTCAGGTACCTCAGATGACTCACCAAAAAACAGACCGGAGACACAGAGCTCAAATTCAATTACTTTTGCTGTAGGTAAGGGTGAGCTCTCTCTAGGCCACACTTGTATTCAGGGATCAGGCAACCACAACCCACAGGTCAAATCTGCAGGCAGCCAGTTTTTATAAACAAAGTTTTATTGTAATACAGTCATGGCCATTCAATTATGTACTGCCCATGGGTACATTCACTACAAAGGCAAAGGTGGATACTTGAGACATATACCATAAGAAGCCAAAAACAAACTAGCCCTTCACAGAAAATATGTGCTGACCCCTGCAAGTGGATAAGGTCCTATTAGAACACCAGTTGGTCTCAGTGGTGGAGGATTAAGGAAAGGCTGTCTACTTCCTGAGGCTAGTATTGTAGAAGCAGCCGTACATATGTAGTAATAAATAGGTAAGAGATCCTTAAGTAATACTGAATTTTGAAATAGAAGGTTTGAGGATCTTGGTGTTCTATTCAATGTTAGTAATGAGGGAAAAATCTGCATTTGAGGAAGGGGGATTCAGTTGGACTAATTGGATCTAGTGAATTTCGGCATCAGTGGAAAGGAACAAAAAAGTTTCTAGAAGCTCATCAAAAGCTGGAATCACATCTTAAGCCTATCTGATAGCCCAGTACCTAAGACAGGTATGTTTCCTGAGAAAACTTTATTCATCCAATGATTACTCAGCACTTAGTAGTAAAAAAAAAAAAAAAAAAAAAGTTGTACTAGATCACTGAGTAGTCCAGCAAGTGCAACTTCAAACTTTAAGGCTGGAAATAGATGTCTGGTCATTTATTTTGCTTTTAATAAAAATATTTTTCTTCTTAATTGTACATATATCATCTAAAATGAAAGAGACTTAACCTCACTTAATAGTAGGTTATATAACCTCTTGGGACCCAGTAACCTCTCATGTAAGACAGAGATGGTCATGTTTACCATTGGGTTTTAAGTGTTAAAGTAGTTAATTTTTTAAAAGATTATTTATTTATTTATTTGAGAGAGACAGAGAACACCAGCAGAAGGGAGGGGCAAAGGGAGAGAGAGAAGGAGAAGCAGACTCCCTGCTGAGCAGGGAGCACCATACAGGGCTCCATCCCCAGACCCTGGGATTATGACATGAGCCCAAGGCAGATGTTTAACCTACTAAGCCACCCAGTAGCTCCATTAAAGTAGTTACTATGTTTAAAAGTCAAAATATTTTTTTGGCATAGAGAATATACTTAAAAAAATACAGTGATAAATCCATCCTTTTTAAAAAAAAAAAAGATTTTTTTTATTCATTTGACAGAGAGAGAGATCACAAGTAGGCAGAGAGGCAGGCAGAGAGACAGGAGGAAGCAGGCTCCCCGCTGGGCAGAGAGCCCGATGCAGGCCTCGATCTCAGGACCCCGAGATCATGACCAGAGCTGAAGGCAGAGGCTTTAACCCACTGAGCCACCCAGGTGCCCTAAATCCATCTTCTTAAGAGATGCATTAGGATCTATTAAAATGGCTGCAGTAAACATAATTTCACTAAAGTGCACATCCTGTTTTTCAGACTTGTCGCAAGGATGCAACTGGTGGCTGCTTAAACACACAGGGCCTGATCTCACCCTGTGAAGTCACTTCATTTTTATCCATATTCTGTTTGTCTTATGAAAAAAACAAAGCTGATCCCATCTAGCTTCTGCTTTTCATCAATTTCTTCCTTGTTCCTCAGCTGACCTCTTTTCTACATTTTGTTTGTTTCTTATAAATTTCTTTTCTTCTTTGTTCTTTACCTTTTCTTATTTTCCACAATAGTAGAGTTTAGATTTCATACCTTCAATGTGGGCCAGTATATATATTGTGACCATACTTCATACACCTAAAGACCTGGTCACATATTCATTTTTATTATCACTTTCAATCCAAGAGAAAATCTCTTGCCTTCTTGTCACTATCTGATACTGCTTCCTGAGAGATAGCTGTATTCTTAGAACCTTTAGCTTTCCTCAATTTGGTCTTTTATTTTCTGATTTTCCAACACTTTTTTTTTTTTAAATTAGGCTTATTTATTTGGCATGTCAAGTTATAAGACAAGCAACATCAGACAAGTGGTGGAAAACCTTTTTAGGTTATATTGTGTGAGTAAATGTTCCATTAATTACTGTTCCACAAATTACATAAAATTCCTCAAGTTTTAACATGTCCTGTTTAATGTCATCACATGAAACTCTAATTATTGAAATGTTGAAATGTGTGTCACACAAACAGTTGGATTTCCTTGTCAACTGCAATGTAATGAACTCTCATCAGATTTTTAACTATGTCCACTTTTGAGTCTTTTGTCATCTACAGTTATTGCTTCACTCCCCAATATGCTATATCATTGGAAGTCTGACCTTTACATACAGGAATAATTATAAATGCTAAATAATGGAAAAAATAAGAATACTTTACTTTCCATTAAACCTTATAAATATTAAATAAATTGTCACAGGACGTCTAAAACCCGACTGTAAGCTTGAGGCCAGAGACCATATTTCATTTACTTCAGCAAACCAACAATTTGTCTCACATCTAGTAATTAGCAGGTGCTTAATAATTTTTAAAATGTAAATGTTATCATCATAAAGGACCTGTGAGAAATTCAGGTAGAGTATTAGGTCTTGTAAATAAATAAATAAATAAATAAATAAATAAATAAATAAATAGACTCAGTAAAGAATACACGGAACTAGAATCTAGTTATTCTAATTCATTATTCAAAATTCTTCCTAGTACATTAGGGCTTGCAAAAACAAAAACCAGAGAGGATGGTTTCTCACTGACATCCTCATGATGTCGCTTTCAATGACAGGGTATTACAATGAATGGATTATTATTATAACCTGCCCTGACAGGATCATGTACTTCATATTTATTCAAGAAACTACCCTGCATTGATTAATATGGTAGACATTTGCCATATGTGACTACTTACATTTTAAATTTTAATTAATTAAAATGAAATAAAATTAAAAATTTAGTTCCTCACTCCCACTTAACCACATTTCAAGTATTCAATAGCCACATGGGGTTCGTAGCTACTATACTGGAGAGCAAAGACAGACACTTCCCTCATTGCAAAAATGTATGAAAGCTGCTGGGGTAACTCTACTCATTCCTGGAATTCATGTCCCAAAACATCCACTGGGACACATTGGCAGATATAATATGGTTGGGATGTTTTGAAGGATCAGAAAGTATCTGAGAGTTAAAAAAAAGACATTCCTTGAGACCTTATTTTAAAATGATTTAGTAGTCTAACTGAACAAAATATTTTAATTTGTCTGTTTCCTAAACTGAAGTATATGTGCACTCAGGTTTCAGTTTAAGATTTCTTCAAAACCAGCTACCACCCTTATCTACCAATAAAGTATTCCTTTGTCCCTTGTTCCCCTATGAAGGTGTTAGATAATTTCCATAAAAATGGCAAACAAAATTATTTGTAATGTTGAATTAGAAAGAAGTGTCAGGTAAATCCAAACCTCTTTCTCCTTCTTTGAGTGTATGTGGTTCATATGAGCAATATTTACTGAGAGCCTATAAATGCCAAGCATCATGTTATATGCCAGGAATAGAGAGGAAAATAATACCAGGAACCTATATGAAGGATGTTGCAGTAAAGGAAGAAAGACAGACATATTGAGTATTTATTTTAGAATAATTTTAAAAACATGATTTGAAAAGAAAGAGATTTCTAGCATATTCTTTACAGAGCTTACTGGAAGAAGGAAAATATATAATTCTATGAAGTAGCTTTTTTTTATGGGTTGGATGCTTTTGGATGTTTCTTTATTCTCTATTTCCCAAATACAAAGAAAAAAATGCAGAAAATTTAAAAAGTGAGAAAAAAAATACAAAAATTGATTTAGTTAAAGTAACCCAGAGAGAGCTATATAAGGTTCTAAACAAAATTTTAAACAGCATGCTATTTGGCACCAACACTTGATATTGTTAGTATGTACAAAAATATGCAAGCAGTAGATTAAAATTAAATGATAAATTTGACAACATGGCAAAATGTCTCCTCAGACAAGCCTTTGGACATTGCATTCCCCTCTCTTTAGAATGCTCACCATGACCTCTGCGTGAAAGTTCTCAAAGAACCATTATTTAGGGGTAAAACCACAGGATGATGTCAGGGAGAGAATTTCAGAGAGTGGTGAGTACTTTAATGGAAGAAAATCTGAAATGTCAATGGAGAAAGCAAGAGGGGAAGAATGATGAATTGTTAACCCCAAACAAAAAGAGACATCCATAGTATTTTTTTCTTTACTTCATTTATTACTGTACTACAAAGTAGTGTAAACAATAGGGACTTAGTAAATATTCACTGAACTAAGGAACAAAGAAACATGTGACTGCATAGGTACAAAGTAATAAAAACCCCAGTCAACCTGTTAAGGAGAACAGACATTTCTCCATTTAAGAATTCTTCAACTTTAATAATTTATAAAGCCATCTTTTATTCATCTCTAATGTACTATCTCAATCTTCCCATGTTTTCTAAGAATGCAGAAGTGTTTGAGATGATATACAAGGTCATTTGTTCTGTTTTCCAACATATTTTTTAACTGAAGTATAATTAACATATAATGTTATACTAGTTTCAGGTGTACAGCACATTATCCACTATTTCTACCGACCATCTTATCCTTACCCTCTAACACTCATCTCCTTTGTACTTTCGGCCATGCTGAAATAAAGTTGAATCATTTGTTGAACACACAGCGCTGGTTCCTGCCTGATAGTCTCGAAATGTGCTTTCCCCCTGCATGGGATGGTCCTTCCTTTCTTTTACTCTTGGCAGATTTCATTCAAGACCGAGACAAAGATTCAACACTATGTGTTTTCTGGGAGACAGCAGTATGTCATTTTAGTCTCTGCTTTAGCAGTTTTTCTTCTCTCATTTATCAATGAGTTCAAGTCTCAAATGAAGGATCAAATGAAACCCATGTAAAACATAACTTCTTTATGCTCCTACTTTATTATATTTATTTATGTATTATTTGATTTGTATATTCATAAATATTTATTAAGCATCTAAGATATGCTACACACCGTATATGACACTAGTAGTATCGTTATGAATAAATAAATACGGATCATTTTATCCTGGGGCTTAAGGCAAAGTTCAATGCTGTAACACTCACTTTTTCCATTTTTATATCCATGGCGCTTAACACAGTGCCTGACATAGGAGATATCCAATAATTACTTGAAGTCAGGAAAGAAGGAATCAAAAGTGAGAAAATAGGAGGAGGGCCAGGACAGAAGGTGAAAGGGAGAACATGGAGAAATGGGAAGCGACTAAATGAGGGAGGACAGAAGAGGCAAGGAGAGAAAAGAAATGAGATCCCTGAATACCAAGTTCTCCTAACCAAAATCTGGGCTGGAACTGGTCCTGAGAAAAAAGAAGAAGCAAGTTTCTACAGAAAATGCATAGCTCCCATCCTGAGAGAAGTTCATTTTTATTTAATGTGTATTATCAAAGAGTTGGTGATGCACTGTTTCACCAATGTTCCCACTGATTTATTCTAACAGCAAAGGGGGGTGAATGAGAACTCCAGAGGCTCCCAACTAGAAAGGTAAAATTTATTTTAAGTTCTTGGATTTATTTGAAAAATTCATGTAAATTTTATATTCTACCCATAATATAGCCATGTTAGCTTAAATATCAAAAAACATTAGTTTTCTCTCAAATCTGCTTATAAAATTGATGCTATAGGAAACTGCATCCATGGTGACTAGGCAGCTGCTCACCCTCTCTCCACTAACAGGCAGAGGGCACCTTGCAAAGCAATGACTCCTGGACAGTTTGGGTCACATGGTTTCTGAAGTGATGTCTCCAACAGTTGTTACTGAAAACAGTGAAGGGGACTTCTTGCCACTAACTGTATACAAGGGAGAGATGTCCACACTAAGATTCATCCGCTCTTATTTTATATGCCTTTAAGAGTCCTTTCAGCATTTTAAAACAGCAATTACTATTTAAGAAGTTCCATTTTAGCTGTTTCTAAATCAGTTAATAATATGTATTTTCCTTTTAATATCCTTCTGAGGAGAATGAAGTGCCTCTCACATAATTTCATTAATCTACACAATGTTTCTTTTTCAAAGATGGGCTTTTTCATCACTTAAAGTACCTTATTTTATACCAAGTTAATATCTAATATCAAACATTTCGCTGGCTTAAGTAATAGCAATGTTTGTAATTGTATGGCAGTTAGAATTTGATCTTTAAATCTAGACACTATTTGCTATTAAGTTAATACAATAAAATAGTGGAGGTTGAAAGGGATTTTTTAACTCATGGACATATTGGTACCTCTATCTATCCATCTATTTATTTCTTTTTTTAAATTCACAGATATATTTATAGTGGTATAGTTCTTATTTATCAGGGATGACCAATTTGCAAATGCAATAGTTTAAATAGATAATACTAAGTATTTAAACATGCAAGGATGTATAAATATAAATGATGATTCAGTTAATTGGAAGATGTAAGAAGATGATACTGATATTCTGCTCAACTGAACATTTTATATACTTGAAGACCAATCACAAAAATCCTTTTTTTTAATGTGTGTACTGGAAAATTTTCTAAAATATTTGAGAATTCTTTTCCAAAAGATACTGAAACCACTTATTCTCATTATTCTGATAACTCAGCCTGGAAGTTGCTCTCTTTCAGTCAGAATGAGAGGATGGTCTATAAAACAACCCCACAGAGAGAAGGTATTAGTAGCAGGTGTTTTTCCAGTGTGTGAAGAGGAATAGAGCATGTCCCTGACCTCCTGAAATTGCTTCAACATTTCAAAAAGCAAATAAGAGACTATGTGTCTAGAATAATAGATCTATTATTGTATTATTTTTTACTTTAAATGGGTGCAGAGGGTTATCAGCATCTCTGAAATTTATATAATTATTGGCTTTTACATTAACAAGTACTCAGTCCAAAATGAATCAAATTGACATGGCAAATATTTGTTAAAACTTTACATTTTTTTTAAGGGGCTGATGATATAGCAGAGAACAAGACAAAAAATATTAAACAGCCTTTCTTATGGTGTTTAGATTCTAGTTGGTACAATGTAAATCCAGAAGCATCAGGCAGGGACGACCATTTACTGCTGAAGGCTGCGGAGAAATATGTAGCAGGTGTGGAATAGGAAGGACAGACTCTCCCGTGCAGCTTTGCCAGGGACAGCCTCACCCTGGGGTGGCAGGTGAGTACAACCAATGAAGAAAGAGAGCCATGTCAATAAAGACCCAGGCAAAGTTATTCTAGGCAAGCTTGTCCTATTTACAAGTAGCAAGAATACTGAAGAGGCATGAATAAGAAGGATTGTAGTAAGTGATAAATCTAGAAACAGAACACACACCACAGAGGTCCCTGCAGGGATAGTAAGGAGTTAGGTGTGGGAAATGTTATGGAAGTGCTTTGGAGTGACTCTATCTTATTTATGACTAAAAAGAGATCACTCTGTTGTGCTGAAAAAAAAAAAAACAAAAACAAAAACAGAAGAAAGGGAAATGTGGATGGCAGGGAAGTGGTCACAAGAAATCACAACTGTCTAGAAGACAGAGAAAGGGGGCTTGACAGTAGTACATCTGTTGTGAAGAGGTTGGATTAAGATATATCTTAAAAGTAAAAGCGGGGAGCCTGGGTGGCTCAGTTGGTTAAGCGACTGCCTTCGGCTCAGGTCATGATCCTGGAGACCAGGGATCGAGCCCCATATTGGGCTCCCTGCTCGGTGGGAAGCCTGCTTCTCCCTCTCTCACTCCTCCTGCTGTGTTCCCTCTCTGGCTGTGTTTCTCTCTGTCAAATAAATAAAATCTTTAAAAATAAAAAAATAAAAAAAGATTTTAAAAATTTTTAAAAAAGTAAAAGCAATAAAATGCTGATGCACTGACTATGAGGAGTGAGGGAAAGTGGAAATTAGGTCAATACAAAGCTTGGTCTAAATAGCTACATGAAAAAACAAACAAACAAACAAACAAACAGCTAGCTAGCTATGTGAATACCCACGACATTTATTGAGATGAGAACACTGCGGGATGAGAGGAGGGTAAGGGATCAGGAGTCCTGTTTGGAAAGTTGCAAGTGCGAGGAGTGTAGCTTGTTATTACGAAGGGATGCGGACTAGTGCCCTGGAAGGGTAGTCTGCAGATGGTGTGAGAAGCTAAAGTTGAGAAGAGAAAATTTACCTAGAGAAGAGAGACAAATATTGATCCTTCATTCATTCCATTACTTAAACATTAGGAGTAAGTCAGAAAGAACTAGCAAAAGAACCCAAGAAGGAACAGCCAGAGAGGTACGAAGAAAGTTAGAGGATCTTTGGATCAAATACCGAAGTGCTTCATAAAGATGAGGTAATTAACGAATGCTATTTTTTTCCAATGAGATGAGGCTCATAATTAAGACGGAACTTAACAAAGGTGAAAATCTGGTGATCTAGTTAATGACCCAGTGGAGGCCGAAAGACTAATAGGACTGTATTGAGTAAATAATGGGAAAACTGTAGGTTTAAGCTTTTTTTTTTTTTTTTTAAAGCATTTGCCCAGAAAGGGTCAAAGAAAACTGGGGTCATAGCTAGAAGACCATCAAGTCAAAGGATTTTTTTAAAAATGGGGGTTAATATAAAACATGCTTTACTATGATGGTAATGCTTCAGCTCATCAAGGTCTCTATTTTCATTAATAATCAAAAGGGGTTAGAAAAAAGCTTAATTAGGACCATTTAAATTGATCATGATTTCATATTATGGGCTAAAATTTTCAGAAAGGGGCTTAGCGTTGCTCACAGTCCATCTATCCGATTTATGTGCTCTAAGTTCCCATTTGTTCCTTGAATCATTCTATAACATAACCTACAGTGTGCCTTCTGAATAACGAATGAGGCCCAGAATAAAAGTTACAATTTAACCTTTTGTTATCAAAAGTATCAACTAAAAATATTTTGGATTATTTTGTTCAACAACTAAGATTGCAGATAATGACTCTGAGATTGTATAAATCACTGTTTTACTCTTAACAGCTTCAATGGGCTCAAAATGGAAAGACATGGGAATTCACCTGACTAAAAATTAAACTAAAGGGATGTTATATTGCAGAAAGAGAAAAAAAGGAGTAAAAATCAAAGAAGGTGACTGTCTGATGTACCTCTTCTGATTATCCTGGATTTGATCATTGTAGTAATATCTAATTTATCCAGTATTTTTGGTAGGTCTAAGACATGTCTCCTGCTGGGAATAGAGAAAAAGATCGAGTCTCAACTCTGAAGGGGCTCAGAGTCAAACAGGAACAGTAGAGATAAGAAACTGCAACATAGTGTATAAAATGCTTTCATTTTATGCTGTACAGAGGGCTCTGAAAAGAAGGTACAGGGAATAAATAGGGGATTCAATTCTTGTCTTTTTCTCCCCATACATGGTGCTCCCTGATCAAGATGTTTCTACAGAGCAAACAGAACATACTAAGATGAGAAGAGGTGTCACAGGTTCAAAGGTTATTTGTTTTATGGTGGCTTTTGACAATCAAGAAAATTTGTAGAGACTATTAAAAATAACAACAATTCACACGCTAACAACATACTGAACACTTCCTACAAGCCCCTAGTTAGTATTGTAGTAACTGGGTTAACAATTCTGTAAGGCAGTTTCCATATTTTGATCTCTCTTCTTGCAGAGAAGGAGTGAAGTACATGGAGTAAGTTTCTTGCCCAATGTCACAGAGCTATCCTGGCAGAGCTGGGACTTCAATCAGTTCAACCTCAAAGCCTAACTGTAGCCCCACCCTGACTGCTAAAAAGAGAGTGAGGAAGTAGAAACTACAATTTATTAGGAATCAATAAAATAACTCATGTCTGCAAATCTCCAGGCTAAACATCCTGAGAACATCAGAGCTAGTAGGAGCCATGGTCAGAACATTTAAATATTTAAAAAAACAAAGTATATTCCCCACAAAGACATTTATATGATTCCAGAGAATAAAGGTAAGAATAAAATATCAAAGTTATAAGTAGAACTGACCGAATAAAAGGGATGCATTGATTTAAACAAATAAAAGTCTTCCCTTTTAGGAGGTAGTAAATAAAACCAGACAACCAGAATTTTCAATTGTATGCCTTCTGCCACAATCATGTGATTGACCTGACTTAATAGCTTCAAGAGTGAAAGTGCTTAAGAAATAGAAAAAGGTATAATTACATTTCAGCTAAGCTTTAAAAAGCTTCACCTGAAGTAAAAACTAACTACAAAAGTGACTTTAATATTTCTAGCCCTGCTATGGCCTAGAGCCATCGATGGAATATGTCAGTGGAGTATGGTCTTGGGTGTCCTCCAAGGAAAAAAAAGAATATTGAAAATGATTTCATACAAATTTTAATAGGTCAAGTAGTACTGCCACTTACAAGTTATGTAAAGTCTCTGAATGTGTTTCTTTACCTACAATACAGAAATCATGCCAATCTCGCAGAAATTCCACGTGGTTTCAAGTTAATTCACAGGCAACAACTTTCAGTTTCTGGTCTATAAGATATCCTAAATATTGTTATATTCGATACAAAAATGAATAGCATGGGATTGACCTACTGACAGTTTCTATAGCTGAGAAATAAAAGAACGGTACCCTTACTGGCACAGAGCTCCATTAATTTTGTCAGCTTGTATTTAATTAACTTTATTATTTTTGTAAATTTGTAATGGAACATTACAGTGAAAAAATATCAATATAGAAATATGAAATCACTAATCACACAAAAGCAACCAGTATATATTCACATGTTATGATGCATTGATCCCTTTTTCATGTACAAAGGATTATCCCTGGTCTGCTAAGTACTATAGAGCATGGCCTTGCTTTAAGGATTCAGGGGTCTTCATGTTAGATCAAACTGAAATTAACTGGTATTGGAAACGGCCTGTGTTTTTCTAAAGCCAAAAATTATAGGTTGCATTTAATTTAGTTTTTATAAATTCAAGGATTGAAGGGGGCTATAAATAACCTACAGAACACTTGGTTCACGGTACACAAAGAGTTTGCTTTTTATGCGGGGATGAGGCACACTGGTGAGTGGAGGGAGATGAAGGAAACCGATTTTTAAGCCAGTAGGTCCAGACTTTTTTTTTTGAGATCTTTTGTTTTCAAATGGGAGATGTCTAGGTACCAATTATTAACTGAATTGAGGATTTCTCTAGTAAATCATACGAGTCCTTTTCTTTCTACCTTATGCATCTCTTAACATTCCTGAATAGGTTCTTCAAAATTAGAATCCTATGTGCTGGCTATTTGCATTCATATCAAATGTTTCAAGGGCAAAGAGGAGACTCTGTCCACACTACTTTACATCGCATATTGCCAAGGTGTTAATTTCTCCATCACCATAAAAGATCATATCCCTGGATTTCTTTACTGCTATATGATTCACAGATACATGCCCGGACACTGATGTCATGTATATTTTATTAATACCTCACCAAGCATCAGCAAAGATAACTGTTCATACCTCCAGAATTTTTTATTCATGTTTATCCACAATGGGTGAAAGCAGCATGCAAAATAAATGAAGAATGATACCACAAATGTCTTTAGAGAGATATTAGGAGAGAATCAGCAGAGAGGCCTTATGAAAGTTGTATGAGCCCTGTATTATCTCTGCATATGCTACAACGGTCAGAACATTTAGTATGTCATGCTCCATACCAGCCCCAAATAATATATTTGACACATAATGAAGTTTTAACTTGGGATGGGGAACTAAATTCTGCCTTTATTGTTATTTTTAAAAATGTATTTGCCTTTAAATGTGTTCATATGAAAAGTCTCTGCATACTTTCACAATTATTTGAAATCAGCCCTTCATAAGGAAACATTAAACAGCTCTGCTGCATTACCATTTGTAAGCACTAGCATCATTTTGTTAGCCCAAGTAGGGCTCAACTTCCTACTGTCATTCATATTCCTTTTGTCACAGTGTTACTAATGAATATTGAAGCAGAAGACAGAAAATAAAGTGCCCAAGACAAGGTCAATAGGTTAAAACAGTAGCATATTAAAAAATGCCCATAAAATGTCTCTTTGAGCCCAGGAGTCATATGGTGGAGTGGAAGATGAAGAGGCCCCCTTCACTTAGGAAGGCATTTTTCTTCTAATTAGCATGTGTCAACCAGGGCTGAGGGGAAAAATGTATGATGATATTTCAGACAACACAATGGAGATGCTGTCTATGGAGCACAAGGTTAGCAAAATCTATAAGGGTATTTATACACATTTATGTTTATTACTATTTTTTTATGTCTTTGTCCCTTTGTGAATGCAAAGGATATGGTTTTCTCAAAACAAAAGGTCAGAGCCGGAAAGGAATTAGACATAATTTAGTCTGGTCTCTTCATTTTTAAAGATGTGGATGCTGCAGTCCAAAGAGGTCAAGGGAATTGCTTAAGTTCACATAACTGGCAAGAGTGGAAATGAGGAGAGAGATCTCCTGTTTCCAAGGGTCAGCCCTCCCATTTTGTTCTCTTCAGTGACCCGAATGACCCACAAATCAAGTACATATTCAAAGAAAACTTCAACTATGATACCTTGAACATTTTATTGACCCCATTACTGATGACGAATGGTTTCAAATGTCTCAACCATTTTCAGACTGAATTCTTATATTATTCTATGAGGTCTCTGCAGCAAGTGAGGTAATACCAGGAACAGTTTAAATGCTTGACCACTGCACTGAAGTGAGATGTCCCCAATTTTAAACCTAGTATCTACAGCTTCTATCTATGTGACCTTGGACAAATTACTTGATTTCTCTATGTCTGAGTTGTCTCATTTGGGAAATCATAGTCCCAAACTCCTATGGTTGTTTGTGATGGTTAAATGTGTGTACATGAAATGCTTATCAAACCATGGAATCCAAAGTTAGCCCTCAATATATATTAGCAGCTATTATGATTTTTTATTATTCTCACTGATAATAAAGAGAGCTTCTTGACTTTTACTTAGACATAGCCTATTAGACTGAAAAATTCATCTACCTTCTATAAGACAGTGGTTTCCATCTCTGGACAATAAAGAGGTATAAGAAGAGAGTGGTCAATTTCCATATAATAATTGAACACAAATTAAAACATTCAGTCTCATTGGCTTCAAATGCATAGGCAGATGGTCTCTTTTAACATATTGGATTCCAAATCCTTTTACAGTCTTGTAAAGTTCAATCAAATGAAAACCACACTGTAAGGTATAGTACAGGGAGTCAAATATTTGGCCATAGTTGAAATGTATGGGTTAGCTCAAACTAAATAACCCTTGGAAGACAACCATTATCAGACCAGAGGACTTCTTTTATGAAAAATTATTAAACAACCTATTCTGGTGAGGTGCTTTGTGGCATAATATAGTGTTAATACGGGTGGTTTCTGAACTATAGGACATCCCTTCACCCACTCAGCATAAAGAATTTAACTTCAGGGGCTGTCCACTTACTCTGTGACCATCCTATATGTTTAACTTCCTGAGCTGTAGAAGAACTGCTCAGAGGCCCTTCCCCCCACCTTTTTTAAGATTTTATTTATTTATTTGATGGAGAGAAACACAGCTAGAGAGGGAACACAAGCAGGGGGGAGTGAGAGAGGGAGAAGCAGGCTTCCCGCTGAGCAGGGAGCCTGATGCGGGGCTCGATCCTGAACTTAAGGCAGATGCTTAACCACTGAGCCACCCAGGCACTCCAACTGCTCAGAGGCCCCTTGAGCCACTTTCTTGATACATAAAGGGTAGTCGGTGGTCTGAAACTCCAGGAAATTATGGAAAAATCATTTAAAGACAATTTGTGTGAATGTGGGATTGATAAAGTCTTTCCAGATATTAGTTTCACAGGTTTGTTTTTTTTTTTTTTTTTTTGGTTTGTTTTTAAGTGCCACATAAAAATCTGCAATGGTCCTTACCATGTTTCTATTAAGTAACTCATGACACTAATGGAATAATGTTTTAGTAAAAATGATCCAATCATAGGCACCACGAAAATATCTTCTTTGTTCCCCTTCCTAATGTTCAAATCCAATGGCAATACGCCATTCAGAATAGCCAGCGGCCCTAATTACCAAACAGAACACTTTAGCTCAAAGCAAGTTTTGAACTGAGAAACAAACAACTAATTGATCTACAAATGACTTGAGGTCCAAAACTTAATTTGGAAGTAACTCAGGGGACTCAAATATCCCATGAGGACTACTGACTGGTAGAATCATAAAATAATCATAATAGTAACAATTTATAATGAAGATAGGCCGATAGTTAGATTAGTTTTCTTTCTCAATGGAGACTCTGCTATAGTAAGCTTTTAATGGTATTCTCTTTGATTAATGTTTGCATTACCTACAATTTATTGGCCACTTGCTCAGCTGAATCTTTTCAGCAAAAGATTATATATAATGATGTTTCCTCAGTTATATGTCCATAAAACATATCTAGATTACAAATTGGACAATAGAAGACTAATTAGCACTGATCAGCAGATGTGCCTGCCAAGGTGGTACACTAAGACACACAAATTTACACTTCAGTTCCTGGAAAATAAATGTATCTGTGACTCCTCAAAGAATACCTGGATGGGCATTTAAAGTCTATCCCCAAGGCCCTCTTCCCATATTACAACATCAACACATCAGTCTTCAGAGTTAGATAAAAGGAATCTGATGAGGACCACGTTAACATTTATGTTGAGCTTAAATAAAACATGAAACTAACATCTTGAAAGACTCTGAGTTGAGCAAGGCAGCATTCATACCATGCTATTCAAGAATTATTCATGAAGCTTCTCGAGATTTTAGTTGCTTATATCTGATTTTACTTAGAGTTCTTCCTTGCAATGATTGTTTTCAGATATTTCATCTACTGAGATAGGAAGTGTGCAATAACAGGAAGAAACAGTTTGAGCACCTAATGATATCTAAATGCCTTAATTGCCTGATCATCTTCCTTCCTGAGTGTTAAATATCTCTATTTGTTGGAATGGGGAGGGTGTTGATGGAGGAAAGGAGAAGGTTTACATTTAAGAAGAAGAGATTAAACAGAATCATCTTACTCAGAAAAATTAAGTCTAATAATCTCTTGGGTTCAGAATTCAGTAAAGTCTTAGTCATTTTCTAATGTTTTTGTCACACATATCCTGGTTTTTACCTTTAAGCAAAGACCCAGAGAACAGACACCCACTGAACAAGGTTTATAAGAATCCATAGTCAAAACTTCCTGGCTGCAACTAGAAGAGAAAGTCATCTTTTTCCTTGAATTGTTCCTCCTCTTACTCAGAATTTCCTCAGTCTCCAGGGAGAAAGTGAATGTTACAAATTGACCCACCCTGACACCTTTCAGCCTCTGAAATGGCTCGTTCCCCCCTGGTCTTTGAGAATTACTTGTGAAGCAAGTTTTATCTCCCAATAAACAATATTCCTCTTCTTCCAAGAATTCCCCATGGTCCTAATTTGCTAAGTCAGAAACCAAAGACCCCTTAAGTGACAACAGAGGATGATATCTATTTCTTTCGTGGTTTATGGTTTTCAAGGCACTTCTACATTTTCTCATTGGATAATGATGAATATTTAGCTCCATTGAAAGCATATGTTAGACTGGAAAAGGGACTGTGGCAGATGTGACATTTATGGGATTTCACACAGGGCAGAAATTAGCATGAGGTAGCCAGGGCTGTTCAAGTGTGTAAGACTCATAGTCCATAATCAGAGACAGGGTGTCATTTGTGTTTACATGCAAGCAGAACTAGAAATGCTGATCATGAAACATTCAATAACATCATTTTTCTCTCTCTCTCTCTCTTTTAATGTTGGCATGCATTTTTAACTCTGGTGATACCCAAAATAATTTGTACAAATTTAAAAGATAGAAAGTGTTTTGACCCAAACTATGCATTAGTTAATAAAAAGAAGAAAAAGAACACCAAGCATAAAAATGTAAAATTATTCTTTCAGTTGGATGTTTTATTCAGTTTGAAATTAAAGTGTTTATTGGTGGGAGGGAAGACTGAAGCAGTTTTTGTGATTAGATGTATATTATTGTATTTATACTTTGCAATAACATATAGATTTTCTCTATGACACTCAATTTTCATATTGAATTACTATATCACAGTGCTAATGCTTTTTATGAAGGAAAGATCCATTGTATTTTTTCAAAGCCATACAAACTACACCTAAAAGATTTTATTTTCCAGAAACAAAATGGTAAATATGTCTCTATGATCTTAAGTGTATATACCCTTTATAGTTTTTTAAGTCAAAAATGTGTATTCTATCAAATAAAAAATGTTCAAAGACATTTTTCTGTGAAAATATGAGTATTGTGCTGAGAATAATAAATAAATCATACATTTAGAAAATGTACACAACTAATAAATGAATTGTCAACTAATTTTTTAATATACTTGTTCAGTCAAAATGCAGATCAAATTGGTACATTACTAGTACCTCAAAAGCTTCCTTTACCCTCCATTCCAGGCATCATGACCCCTAAAGCAAACATGTCTATGACATCTTAACATAAATCAATTTTGCCTGTTTAAAAATGTATACCAATGGAATCATACAATATCTATATATTTGAATACTTTTCCTAAATCTTGTATTTATGATATCCATCAATGCTATGACACAAAGAATATAGCACTGGCTGTAATCTCTTTTCCATGGGATTTTAGCTCAAGTTACTATGAACAATCTCATATGTATTGATTCTACACGTATTTGATTATATTTCTGCTGTGTATAACCTTCTTGTTTGTTTCAACTTTAGCCATTCTGATAGGTGTATAATGCACCTGTGCATGGTTTTAATTTGCATTTCCCTACTGACTAATGCTATTAGATATCCTCTTGGGTAAGGTGCCTGACAAAGACTTTTGCCTTTTCTACTGGATTGTCTAGTTGTACTAGATTGTCTAGTTGTCTACTAGATTTTCTAATTGAATTAATGGAGTAAATTGATGGAAAAAATTTATAGCTCAATTGCTAGGTTGGTAGATAGATGACGGATACATAGATACACAGATACATACAAATAGATATTGAAATAACCCTATTTATTCCTGGTAATATTCTTTATCTGAGATCTATTTTCTCTGATGTTACTATAACTACTTTAGCTTTCTTTTAATTAATACTAACTTAGTATCTTTTTTCCCATTATTTCACTTTTAACCCATTTGT
This sequence comes from Spilogale gracilis, assembly GCA_004023965.1. NCBI lineage: Eukaryota > Metazoa > Chordata > Mammalia > Carnivora > Mephitidae > Spilogale > Spilogale gracilis. The sequence continues at coordinate 36,896 of PITA01015588.1, forward strand.
GTCTTTATATTTAAAGCCGATTTTTTTTTTTTTGGTATACAGCATGTAGGTAGGTCTTGCCTTTCTTCTTTTAAATCAAATCTGACTACCTCTGCTTATAAAATTAGATTTTAAAAATATAAACCCTTTACATTTAAAATTACATTTAAATTAATGTGGTTGAGTATAAATCTACTATCTTCCTCTTTCTTTTCTATTTTTCAGATTTGTTTCCATTCTCTTTTAATCTTGGATCAATGACTCCATCTTACCACTGATTTTTTCTTTTCATTTTGAAATAGATTACTTTGCTATATCTTCCAATGTGCTCATCTTTTGCAGTATCTAATATGCTGATAATCACCTTCAACATATTTTCAAGTATAGGCTTAATCTCTAAAGTTTGATTTGGGTCTATTTTTCATGTCTTCAGTGAACATGCCCAACTGTTCCTTTAGTTTCTTAAGTATATGGAATACAATTTTAATAATTTTTGTCTTTATTGCATTAGTCAACTAATTACATCATCTGTGTTAGATGTTGACTGTAGTCTCTATTATGTGTCATCTCTGGGCATTGCTCCCTCTGAATATTTTTAATGGTTTTATGCTAGCTGTCATTAGTTTCCTTACCTTTATGTACTGCAGGTACTCCACCGAACACAAAAGGGACCTGTGATGATCTCTGGAGTCTATCTCTGGGTAGCGCTCTCCTTTCCAGTACTCTGCGCTGCAAAACCTATTTGTTTTTGTCTTCCCAGATTCTTAACCCTGTCTCCTCAACGCTTTGCTTCACTGGCTTTTTTTTTTCTTTCTTTCTTTTTTTTTTAAGATTTTATTTATTTATTTGACAGAGAGAGAGAGATCACAAATATGCAGAGAGGCAGGCAGAGAGAGAGGAGGAAGCAGGCTCCCTGCTGAGCAGAGAGCCCAACATGGGCCTTGATGTCAGGACCCTGGGATCCTGACCTGAGCTGAATGAAGGCAGAGGCTTTAACCCACTGAGCCACCCAGGCTCCCTCACTGGATTTTTCTAAATTTTTCCTCCTTTCAGCGTGACTTGGGAACTTTTTAGAGAGTAAGTTTGGGCAACTGCAGGTATCATCTTATTTTTCAAACCTTTGGGAAAACTAGACTTCACAGCCTTCACTAGTTTCTCTCTCTCTCTTTCTTTTTCAAGATTTTATTTGTTTGTTTGTTTGTTTATTTATTTAAAGATTTTATTTATTTGACAGAGAGAAACACAGCCAGAGAGGGAACACACACAGCAGGAGTGAGAGAGGGAGAAGCAGGTTTCCCGCCGAGCAGGGAGCCTGATGTGGGACTCAATCCTGGGTCTCCGGGATCATGACCTGAGCCGAAGGCAGTTGCTTAACCAACTGAGCCACCCAGGCGCCCCCTTTTTTTTTTTTTTTTTTTTTTTTGAGAGGAAGAGAGCCAAGGGAGAGGCAGAGGAAGGACAAGCAGACTCCTCAGTGAACACAGAGCCAATGCAGGGCTTGATCCCATGACTCCAATATCAAGACATGAACCAAAATCAAGAGTCAGAAACTTAGCCAACTGAGCCACCCAGGTGCCTTTTTAGTAGTTTGTTGATGAATGCTGGACAATAGGTTAAAACAACAGTCCATTTATAGAAATAACATTTATGTACAGAAAAGGACACATCTCTTTTGTCAGGCTGCTTCTGCGGAGGACTGGTCAATCTGTTGAGTCTGTGCTTGGGCTTTGTTTTGCATTATTTAGGGGTAGTTCACTACAGTTTTCAAATGGTTTGAGGGTGGAGTCATGAAATTTCCTTTGGTAGGCCTCAGGTTCTGAGAGTCTGAAAAGAGAAGATGAAGAAACCCTAGAGGAACTCAAGCCCTTCCACTACCAAGGCAGAGGGTCCCTGTAGTAATAACGTAGCATGAGAACTGCAACAGATACCTGCTAAAGCACAGAGGTGAGGGAAGAAACATGAGGGCAGAGCTGCCTGCAGGAAACCCTGCAGACACTCTAGGCCTCACATTGTGTACTTCTCCTGCTCTTTCCTGAAGGCACTTGGTGAAAAGAATTGTCAAGGGAAAGCAGAGTGTCTTTTCTGGCTGTGGCTCTCAGGGACTCTATATCGCCATGTCAGTTTACCCTTGAACTTTAAAAATTCATTACAAGTTAAGGTGTTTGTGTTGTTTTGATTTCTTCACATTCTCAGGTCTCTGTTGGGATTTACAACCATGATTTTGTAGGTTATCTGGAATATCACAATTGCTAAGATAGGACATTCTCCTGCAACTTTCTAAATACTAAGAGAAAGCATAAGTCTCTGCCTGGCTATCTTTGATCAAATGCTTCAATGTGTATGTAAAAGCACAGAGTATAAATGGTGTCATCTTCCCTCAGAGATCACTGAGCTTTTGTTTGTCTGGTCGGCTATTGGAGCATAGCCTGATTGACTTGATCTTGGTACTCAAATTAATTCAAGGTTACATTTTTGGCTGTTCCACTTCCTGTATGCCTAACTCCAAGAAAAAGAACTGTTCTAGGGTTTAAACTGACAGCCTCATATATTTACCAGGGCTCGTGGTCCCCAGAAAATCCTAGCGTTTGTTTTCCTTCTTTAGTATTGTGAGGTTGTGAGCACTCTGCTAGGCTTTTTTTTTTTTTTTTTTTAAATTGTGGTCAGTTTGCCACTGTATAGTACACCATTAGTTTTTGATGTAGTGTTCAATGACTTGTTAATTTCATATAACACCCAGTGCTTATCACAACATGTGCCCTCCTTAATTCCCATCACCTGGTTACCCCAGCTAGGGATTTTTACTTCTAAACCTCAGCTTTCAATAAAATTTTTCACCTCCTATTCCTTGAATTCAGAAGTCGGCAAATGCCTTGTGATCAAACTAAGCAAAATAACAGGTTAACTTTTTTTGATTCTTCCTCTCCCCAGCCCCCGCAAGGATCTTTGTTCCTCAAGACCTAGATGGCTTGGGATCTCCCATTCCCATTCTGGGAGTATTTTTCCAGCCCTGGAGGAAGTCTGCTATAAGTCCTGAGGTACAACGGTTTATTTCTGTGCCTCACTCTGAGAGTCAGGAAATGCACTAAGAGAAAAAGAACATATAAAAATAGTAGCAAATATTGGGTTCAACTCAATGTACTCTTTTTCTCCTATATCTTGGTTTGTTTTCTGATGGCTTCAAAGACTCTTCTATGGTCATTCTGAGTGATACTAGACCCTCTATCAGAGCCTGAAGTCAAGATTTTAGTGATAATTTAGAATTCAAAATTGTTTTTACATTTGATGACTTAAACTTCTCACATCGTGAAAAGTGATGTGATAGCCCAAGTAATCTATACAAATTAGAGTTTGTTTTAAATCATTTCATAAGAATTACACTAATACAAAAAGTTACACTGTCTTAATAAAGACATAGCAGGGTGCCTGGGTGGCTCAGAGGGTTAAGCCTCTGCCTTCGGCTCAGGTCATGATCTCAGGGTCCTGGGATCAAGTCCCACATCGGGCTCTCTGCTCAGTGGGGAGCCTGCTTCCCCCTCTCTCTGCCTGCCTCTCTGCCTATTTGTGATCTCTCTCTTTCAAATAAATAAATAAAGTCTTTAAAAAAAAGACATAGCAGCTGTCCCCATTTGTCACGCATGCTGTGAGTAAAAATATCTAAGTTTAACATTGCCTGATTCCTATGACTTGCCCAAGTTCATACCAGCTAATGGAAACTACTAATTCAAAACTCTAAGTATTTGTTCAATCCAAGCTTAAATTTATTGCAGTTTTATTTTAAAAATAAAATAATTATTTTTCCTTACATTTATAAATAGAAATTTATCCAAACATTTGGTCAACCTGTAGCTATCTCCAATTTTTCTTTTCCTTTACATACCACATTAATTAATATTTTTCAGTCCTATAGTAATGCCTATTCATTCGAACATTTCTTAAATATATTCTCTTCTCCTTCCCTCCCACTGCCATTGCTGGGGCTTGGATCCTCACCCTTTCTTGCTTTAATTATTATTATTTCTTTTAATCTGGCTCCCTGACTCCCTGACTCCCCTCTCGGCATTGATCTTAAAGAATCTGCTTTGAGTTATCTTTTCAATAGATACATAATATTACTATTTCACTCCTATTTTAAAGCTTGTTACAAGTTCAATGCATTAAATGGAAAGCAGTGACATTTTTTAGGGCAGTAGCCAGTTTGTGTAGGGGTTTTATAACTCAGGCTAACTTTGTTATCTTAATGTCAGTCTTCAAACCCTGTCTATTAGCTACAGTAAACTACTCCTAAGTTGTTATATTTACAAGCATAGTTATATGTCTTTGTCTGAAAGGCTCTTTGAGTACAATCCCTTTCTTTTTTGAGTCCTCTGAGACTTCCTCTGTAAAGACTTTCCTTAACAGACTAGCATTATACATCCCTTCCTCTGTTCTTCCATGGCTCTTTTAGATGGATCTGCTATAGTACTTATACATGGTCTATTTGTCAATGTTTATTATTCTCCAGAGATGTCTCCTGATCATTTTCTCATCTCTCATTCATTGATTGTATACAGGCCCACGACTCGATTTGCAAGGTATGTACAAGTTATTCATGTCTCTCCAAATTCTCTTTCCCGTAAGCTTCAGAATTCTATGCAAGTTGCCTTTTTCAATTCCTCTGCTGTATGCTTTACTTATTCCACATGTAAAATTGAACCTGTTATCTACTGATCCTCATGGTATATTCTTTATGTTCCCTAATCGTATTATCAGATACCCGTTTCTTTAGCAAAGAAGCATCTCCAGTTTCTAAATTTTTCCAATTCATTATTTTCCTTTAGTTCTTATATCCATTAACTTGCCAAATTCTGTTGTACCTGTATCAGAAATGTTATTTAATTCTGCTAACTTCTCTTCATTTTCACTACCATTAGTTTACTTTGAATTATCATTTTCCTCTGAAGGGTCATTCTAGCAATGTCATAAAGGCTATTATTAAAAGATGGATCTAATATAACTTCTTCTGCTTAAGACCTTAGTAAAAGGTCCAAAGATAAAAATTTAGCTCCCAAATTTGATGTATAAGACACGGAATTAGTTTTCCAGTTTGATCTTGCTTTAATTGCATCCCCTCCTCCTAAAAAACTTTGTATTTACTACCATCTAACCAAAGACATCATATACACATATTATTTTCTACTTGGGAGCATGCCTTTCTTGAATTGGCTAATATTCTTCCATTTGCAAGAGGCTGATAACTTTTAATCTTCTCTATGAAGACATACATAATTTCCAAAATCATAAGTGGCTACGGCATTCATTCTACAAATATTAATTCACTGTCACTTTGTATTAGGTAGCATTATATTTGCTTAGAACACCTCAATAAATAAAAAAGATTTCTGTCCTTGTGACTCTTACATTCTAGTGGGAAAGAAAGAAGAGGATTGGATAAGTAGGAGTTTTCAATTATGTGATCAATAAGATGGCCTCCTTGAGGAGGTGACATGTAAACTCAGACTTGAAGGAGCTGAGAAAGTAAAACAAATAAACAGCTAAGAAGTGTAGTCTAGGCAGGGAAGCAAGCCAGTACAAAGAACCTAAGGAGGGAGAATGCCATGTTTGAAGAACAGCAAGAACACTGGATTAGAATAAGTGGAGGGAAAGAGTAAGAGATGGGAGCCATGAAGCTATACAGAGAAAACAATTACATATGGTCTTGTCAGAATTTTTACCTTCACCCTGGGTAAATTTGTGTGCAATACAGTATTTTGAGTAATAACATTGTCTACCCTACATTTTCAAAGGATAAGGCTGATTGCTCTTAAAGAACTTGATACTCATCTTTAATACTTAACATAATGTATTTAACTGTCATACTACAAATGTAGTGAGCCAAAGGGGCACATGCACCTGAATGTTTATAGCAGCAATGTCCACAATAGCCAAAATATGGAAAGAACCTAGATGTCCATCAACAGATGAATGGATAAAGAAGATGTGGTATACAATGAAATACTATACAGCCATCAAGAAGAACGAAATCCTGTCATTTGCAACAGATGTGGACGGAACTGGAGGGTATTATGCTGAGCTAGAAAAGTCAAACACAGAAAGACAAACTATCATATGATCTCTCTGATATGAGGAATTTGAGAGGCAGGGCGGGGGGCCCTGGGGGCTAGGGAGGGAAAAAAATGAAACAAGATGGGACTGGGGAGGGAGACAAACCATAAAAGACTCTTAATCTCAGGAAACAAACTGAGGGTTGCTGGGGGATGGGGGAGGGTGGCTGGGTTATGGAAAAATTAATTAATTAAAAATTTAACCATTATACTCATTTATCCCTGCCCCCATACTCCAAAGTTCTCAAGAACAAGAACCATGTTTTATTTGTCTTTGTGTCCATAGATAGAAACTTGTACATATCCAGGACACTGCATGTGGCCAATATGTTCAGGTGTAGATTTAATTAAGAAATATGGCCTATCTAGGATATTTCAGGCACAGAGATAGATGCTGTTGCATAACAATTAAACTCACAATAGAATTTAGAGGTACTTTAATGTATGTACTGCTGACAGCACACATTCAACGTACACTGCTGTTTCATTCACCCATGGATGATAACCATCTTCTGCTACATGCTCCTGAAATACATTTTTCCATATACCACCTGAAATACCCATATGATCTGAACAAAACACGATGAGGAGTAAAAAAGGAATTTTGAAGCCCTAATAAGACCTGTTACTGTCAGACTTTATATATGCTTTAATGCTTTATTTTTCTACAAGAACCCTGAGTGGCATGTGATACTCTTCTCATTTTCATAATGAAAATGATAATACTCATTAAGAATTAGGATTTGAACCCAAGGCTGCAGAGTTTCAATGTTTTGTTGTCTCATTACTCCACTCAGGAGAAAGTCTCTACATTAGAGAAAATGTATGCATGTATATTGCAGAGATAGGTATCTTGACATATATTCATAGACCTGAGCATACTTATACAATGAAAAAAAATCACTGCTACCTTTAGGAAAACTGCCTTGTATTTAAAAAGAATGGCTTGTGTCAGTGGCAAAGGATGAGATTTTGGCATATCCAAAGGACTGAAGATAGGTTTAGTAGCTTATTTTCCTCAATCTGGAAATTCTGACTACTTCAGTAAGATACCTTATCAATTTCTCACTTTGGCTTAATGTGCCTCTTAGACTGCTTTGAAAGATACATGGGGCTCTAAATTGCAACCTTGGTTCTTTTTACCTTCTCATAGTGGAAATAAACCTTAGTGATTTTTCATTCTCTGCCTCTCCCTGTTACCTGAGTGCTCTCCTCGTCCAAGGCCACTGTATTCTCACCTGAAGAATAGTGCCTATCACATCTTCAAATGGCTCTAGTGAGGGGCAATTCTAAGAGATATATAAGAACAATCTGAACCAACAGGGCATGTATAGACAGGTAGATAAATGTACATATTCACATGTGCATGCATACATACATACACAGGAAAGGTTGCTTGTGTGTATGTGTGTATGTATTTATATATAGTTGTTAAAAACCCTAAACTCCAAGATAAGGTAAACTGAGATTGGAATCTCAGCTCTATTACTTTACCATCAGCAAGTGACACGCTCCCTGAAAATCAACCTTCGCAGGAGTACCGCTGACATGCTTAAAAGTTATCACAAGGATGTAATGATGCAAGAAAAAAAGATATAATGATACAATAAAATTCAAAGCAATAGCATAAGCTAATATTTCTCATTTGATAATGGTAGCTTTTTAACAGTTAATGACTAACCAGGACATATATGTTAATATCCAGTATTTCCATGTGCAAATTGCATTAACTTTAGTAACTAAATACAAAGTACAGGTCAATATATAATCAGTTTTCATAATGAAGCACTATAATGCAATCATTTATGCAAATAGGGTATTAGACTCCTTTGTTTTATAAAGTCTTTGCTATATACTGAAAATCTCACAGAATGGCAATGCATCACCATTTTAAAGGAACTTGCTTCTCAATGCTTCCTCTTGGCAGTTGACTGTTCTTTCCAATTTTCTGTGATTCACATATCTGTCCTTTGTGATGGGAAGCCATGCCCATAGGTGGGCAGAGTTGGGCCACACATCGATCTCCGTGACATGCCATTAGCCATCTTCTTTCACTTAATACTATCTGACGAGTCTTGACCAGTTCAACTTTCCCATGGAAGACACTGTGTTTAATAGAATTAGAATTCCCCTGCTCTCCTGTCACGTTTTATGTTTAGGCAGATTCAACATTGTCTCTTCTTAATTCTCCCTATTTTGGGTCATTTTAGCTAATTCTCAGTTCCTTTTTAATCCCTATATGAAATGAAAAGCAAACATTTCCACCAGCCTGGGTAAAATTTGTCAGTCATTCTTTTGGAAAGTTTAGAATGCTAACTCAACCATGATGTTGAATTGTTCAGAACCCTAGTAATTTGGAATGTTTATCTTTGTTGTTGTTTGCAGCAGAATTATGAATTCATACTTGAAAATGTGTCATTTTAGTTTTGTCAATGGAAAATAATTTCAGTTTATTTTGAAAGTTCTTTTTTTCTCTAAATCAACATATGGTAGGGATAAGAAAGTTGTAGTGACCCAGAATCAACTTCTTTCACAGAAAAAATCTGCAACTTTTTTGTTTACAATTGATTCATTTTTTGCTTACTCATGAAGTTTTAGTCCTAAAATTAAACATCTATTTGTAAACAGACATCAACATTTCCCTGATGAGCAACTCTTACCATTTCCTCAGGACTTCAGAATAGAAAGTTTACTAGGGAAGTAGAAAAACAAATTTTATCAAAAATGTTTTGTTGAGAAATAAACACAGTATAAGTCATAGCATTAATATACATTTAATGGATATTAGTTTTTTTATTTCTTTCACTTTTTCTTTTTCCTCTAAAATTTCCACCTATATGATATGACTGCATTGTGTCTTTTAATGTCTAAAATAAGGAAGTGGGAGAGTATTTGGTAGCATCGTTCTATTCTTGAGGAACACAAGGCAGGAACAACACTTTAACAACCTTATACACATAAACTATTTTTGACTCGTGCCTATTTCCTTCCCATATGGTCTCAGGATACTGAAGGCAGTATCTCAGGCATCATTCTTAGGCACTTTTCATTAGTATTGCCTAAAAAAGACTCATTTACTAAATAACAATGGAAACAATTAACAACAACAATACAAAAATAACCACAACTGCCAAATGGCATGATAGCAAAGAAGATCAATGACCACTCACTCACTAAGACATTATATAGATTTGTATAATCTATTTGCATATGTTTGTGTGTGTGAGTGTGTATGTGTGAATGTGCGAATATGAGTGAGTGTATACCTCCCAGTGTTCATTGGCTTTCCATTGAATAAATGGAAATAAAAAATGCTGACCACCAGACAGACCTTATCCTACAAATTCCCCTCAATCTCTACCATACTTGACACTGTACTGTTTGGGATTGATGAAACATATCTTCCTGTGATAGGAGTAATTATGGTTCTCTCCAACTCTTGTGGCAGGCTGTTCCTTTCATTCTACAGATAACTTACCCTAAATGCCAGGGTTGGGGTTTAGAACTAGTTGCTACAAGATGTACCACTTTGCATGTAGATTATTTCAAGCTGACAGTAATAAGGCTCAAAAGACTCAGGAAGAACCCAACCTTCACCTAACTGCCTAAAAGAATTTAGAGGAATTGCTCCAGAAAGACAGCTGTCACCATAGATAACTACATTATAACATGGACTGTGTATGGTAGACAAAGAGGAATTGATCAGATTCTGTTAAAATTCCTCTCTGTGTTCCAATGTTTCTGTATGGGCCAGCAAACATTTGTTTATCAAAACTTAATTTTTTTTCAACTTCCTGTGAATTTCTTTATCTCTGTGAAGTCTCAGACCCCTATGTCCTTCTCCTTAGTTCACAGTGACATATATACTTCATTTTGCTGGTCTGTTTTTGGAATCTCATGTTTATGTTGATTTTCCATATGTACAAAATCAAATTTGTTTTTCTCTTGTTAATATTATCTACTGTCAGTGTAATTCTTAGACCAGCCAGAAGAATCTTGAAGGGTAGAGTAAAATTTTTCCTTTGCTACACCAGGTTCTCTAACGTTTTTCTTGATTGATGTATTTGTTCCCTCTTGCTCCTACAATAAGTTAACAAACTTACTGACTTAGAACAACATCAATTTATTATCTGAAGATTCTATAGGTCAGAAGTCTAAATGGGCTAAAATCAAGGTGTTAGTAGGACTGATATTCTTCTGGTAGTTCTAAGGGAGAATCATTTTCTTGCCTTTGTATATTCTAGGGTTGGTCTGAATCCCTTGGCTTGTGTCCTTTTCTTTCCTGTTCAAAGGCAGCAGCATAGCATCCTCAACTCCTCTCTGACTGACCCTATTAGAAAGCCCTCTGCAATTACATTAGGCCAACTAGAACAATCATGGATAATCTTTCCATCTCAAGATCCTTGATTTAGTCATAACTTCAAAGAACAAAGTTTTTTTCCTATGCAAGATAGTATATTCACAGGTTCCGGGGATGAGGACATGGGTATCTTGAGAGGCATAATATTCTTCCAGCACAGATGAAAAACAATCTCTTTCTCTCATACTTTCATTAAGTGTTGAGACCACTTCTACATGTAAAATGTACTACAGATTTATGCACACTGTTTTTTGTTTAGGTTTCATTTCCTCACATCCCTTAAAAGTTAAAATTCTAGGAAACACTGAAATCTTAATCTTTTCTATTCTATTTTGTGATACTTGAGGATATCCCTACTTCTTGGAAACCTTTTGATTCCTACAACATCCAACATGAGTTCAGTTTGTTAAACTGAATTTAAAAGTATTATGAGTGACTATGTTAAACCATGAGCCAGACAGAGCAATAGAAGCAATGAATAATAGAGTTACTTTGTTGAGTGATTTTTTTTTTCATTACCAAGTGGAATAATACGGCAAAATATAGGACCAATCTGTGATCTTTCACCAAAATTAAGTCTAGAAAGTGAGTGTTGGAATATTTTCTAAACAGGTGTGTTTTTCTAGGACAGGATGCAGTCAAATTTGAGAGGCAAATACTTATTACAGTTGTTGAGAAAAAAAAATTAGTCATTTGAGTCTAATCTTTAATCTTAGTTGCTTTCTAAGATCATTGTTGGAATCAGAGGGTGATTATTGTGCTTCTGTTTCATACAGAAAGGTTTAAATTCTCTATATAGTCCAAACCACTGACAATAATTAACTTGCTTGCTGCCTATGCTTAGAATTAAATTAGGAGTTAGTCATAAAGATAACATTTGCCCTGGTCTCAATTTCTTGATGGGAAGAGAGTTTTATTTATTCAGGGATTATGGTTAGCGGGGATAACAGAGAACATGATAGATGATTTCTTCAAATTCAGAGTTTTTCCACTGATCATGATCATCACCATGCCTGCCACTCATAAGCATTTCAAAGACCTAGAAAGATATTTTGAATCTGAAAGAAAGTGACAGAAAACAAAAGCAAATAAAGGAGTTTCTGCCAAGAGAAAATATCCCATTTTGAAGAAATAAAAACACAGTATTTTTAGGTTCAAAGTACTGTCCTATTTGTTTCCAAGAGTAACAACACCCATGGTCTCCCAAGAGAGATTCACTAATATTCTCAATTTTCACCAGATGGATCTCATAGATATATTCAGAATATTCCACCCTAAAACAGCAGAATATTCATTCTTCTTGAATGCACATGGAACTTTCTCCAGAATAGACCACATACTAGGTCACAAATCAGGGCTCAACTGATACCAGAAGATTGAAATTATTCCATCAATATTCTCTGACCACAATGCCGTGAAACTGGAACTCAACCACCATAAAAAGTTCATGAGAAAATCAAACACTTGGAAGCTAAAGACGATCCTGCTCAAGAATATGTGGATTAACCAAGAAATCAAAGAAGAACTGAAACACTTCATGGAAACCAATGAGAATGAAGATACATCATCCAAAACCTATGGGATACAGCAAAGGCAGTCCTAAGGGGGAAATTCATAGCCATCCAAGCCTCACTCAAAAAAAATGAAAAATCCCAAATACATCAACTCTCATTACACCTTAAAGAACTGGAAAATCAACAAAAAATTAAATCAACCCCCCCACACAAGACGGGAAATAATAAGGATTAGAGCAGAGATGAATGAATCAGAAACTAGAGATACAGTAGAACGCATCAACGAAACTAGAAGCTGGTTCTTTGAAATCAATAAAATCGATAAACCATTGGCCAAACTAATCCAAAAGAAAAGGGAGAAGACCCAAGTTAATAAAATCATGAATGAAAGGGGAGAGATCACAACTAACACCAAGGAAATAGAAACAATCATCAGAAATTACTATCAACAATTATATGCCAATATGTTTAACAACCTAGAAGAGATGGATACATTCCTAGAAACCTATAAACTACCAAGACTGAAACAAGAAGACATTGACAATTTGAATAGACCTATATCTAGTAATGAGATTGAAGCAGTGATCAAAAACCTCCCCAAAAACAAGAGTCCAGGACCAGACGGATTCCCTGGGGAATTCTACCAAACATTCAAAGAAGAAATAACACCTATTCTCCTGAAGCTCTTTCAAAAAATAGAAATGGAAGGAAAACTTCCAGACTCTTTCTATGAAGCCAGCATCACTCTAATCCCCAAACC